>SKCR01012537.1:0-12449 GCA_019454045.1 Zanthoxylum bungeanum
ATGGGAAACTCATCTTAGAGCTTGGAAGGATCAAATATAGCTTGGAGCTTCTCTTTCTCTGCTTGGCCGAATCCTTCACACTGCACAAAGGAGCAAGTTTTGTTTCATTCATCAACGCATCCACATTCCGTTTTTGTGAGTATTGATTCCGCCATACTTCAATATAGTTCATTCTTTTATATATATTTTGCTTGTGCTTTTGATCTTGGGACATGGATTAGATTTCCAACAGGAGATAGTAAGGTTAATGATGAGTCGCTCTGAGCTACCATTTTCCTTATAGGGATATACATTTAACAGTGCAACACTTATTTTGAATAAGGTTCCATGAAAATCTTTTGGACAAACTTCATATTAGATATGAACAAAAAAGAAATCGGGTTTTCTGATTCCTGGACATTTAGGAATACTGGACATATGTTTGGATGATACCAAACTAGAACCCAAATTGGATAAGTGCCTAATTTGTAATTGGTTATCCTAGGGAAACCAAAGTATAGTACTTATACAACTCATAAGAGAATAATGTAATTGTTGCTCTCCATGCAGTTTTCCTAAGATGAATACCTATATGCAGTGGTAAGTGGGAGGAAACTAAAACTCGATGAAAAATCGGAGTGATACTGTTCCAGGCACAGATTCCTTAATCGAACACAAACAGTTCATCAAGGATGAAACTGTACCAATAATCTTCGAATACACAAGAACCACGTAAGTCAGAGAGAGTTAGAAAACAATTTGGGAGGTATAGTTTTCTGATCTCACCTCATGTAGATGTCAATCTTATTGAGGAAGATAAACTGACTACGTATGAGGAAGTGATACAAGGTATCGACTCCCTATTATGGCAAAGAGCCATGAAGTCCGAAATGGATTCCATGTATACCAACCAAGTTTGGACACTGGTTGTTGTACCGGAAGGTATTGTGCCTATTGGTACTAAATGAGTCTTCAAGGAAGATATACATGGATGGCAACATACAAACGTACAAAGTATGATTGTAGCGAAAAGGTATTGTTATCAACATCGTGTCAATTACGACGAAACCTCTTAACCATTGCCATGATTAAATCCATTTGGATAATGCTTGCTAATGCTGCATGTTTCATTTATGAAATATGGCAGCTGAATGTCAAAACCGTTTTCCTTAAACGGAAACCTTTTGGAGAATATTTACAACATCCTGACGGTTTTTTTTCGTAACTAAACATGCAAACAAGGTTTGCAAGTTAATTCGATCCATTCATGGATTGTGGCAAGCATTGAGTTCTTGTAATCATCGTTTTGATGTAATCATAATGGTGTATGATTTAATTCAAAACAAAGATGATTCTTGTGTATATAAGGAGGTTAGTGGGAGCGCACTGACAATGATTGTCCTATAAAATGATGACATATCATTTCTTGGAATGACATTCCCATAATAAAATATGTGAAAGCTTAGCTTTCATGAAAATTCTCCGTAGACTACTTGGGAGAGACAACCTTTATTCTATGAATAAGGATCTACTGGGATAGATCTAAAAGTTATTAGCACTCTCCGAGAACTCATACATTGAAAGAAATGTAAGCGACCTGATATCTCATATGCTTTGAGCATATGGAGTCACAATCAGGCCAATCCAAGTGATAGTCACTGGATTGATGTTAAGAACATCCTTAAGTATCTTAGATGATCTAAGGATGCTTTCTTAAGCTATGGAGAATGAGAACTTAAAGTGACTGGGTTCACCACTGTAATTTTCCAAACCGACAAAAACGACTATAAGTCGTAATAAGGGTACTATATAGTTTGAATAACAGAATGGTGAGCTGGAAATCTTCCAAGCAATATACTGTTGTCGAATAAACAACAAAAGTAGAATATTGCTGCAACTGAGGCAGCCAAAGAAGCAATTTTGGATCTGTAAAATTCCTAATTAGATTAAGAGTAGTTATGTTAGCAGCTGAGCTAGGCTACAGCACAGGCTAAAGAATTAATGGTCTTATCAATGATCCAAGTATAAACTTTATTCTATTTCATCTGATTCATTGGATCATACATTATAGCAATGTGATGATCAAATAAATCGCATCAGATGATAACAATGTAAATCCACTGACGAAAGTTGTTTCTCAGTAGAAGTTTGAGCGACCCGTACATAGTTCAGGTGTAGGACACTTGAGTGATTGGCTTTAGGCCAAGTGGGAGATTGTGGAACAATTACGACCTATAGCATCACTATTTGTACAGAACATGGTGTTGTTGTACAAATTAACTATGTGACAAATGAAATTGCTCTTTTATCACTTGTAATTGGATTACCAAGATACATAAATAATAAAAGTCCATATGATTAGTACCGGATTAATAAGATATGAGACAGTATTAATCCACCAAGGTTTAATCATTAAATATCTCTAGTCGTAGTATTATCGAGACTGGACATCGATAATGAGGAATAGACCAGTATTGTACTTTTGCGCATTGTGGGAGCATAACGACATAGTTCTCATATATTTAAGTATTGGATACTTATGCAAGTGTGATATGAGGTTGTGTTTACCGATGGTACGGGAACAGCATCGCTCTGGATAGACCCCTCGGAATTCCATTGGTAGTATGATTATGTGTCTATAGAAGTCCAAATCAGGGTAAGTGTATTTGGTCTTAACTTGAGACTTGCATCGCTAATACTTGCGACAATCAATATACTTTGGTTTTGGTCGTCCGGGGCTTTAACAGGTTCTGTGTACGCCTCTTCTGGGTATACTGAGAATCGTAGTGTATTGGGTGTGATGTCAATAGGGAAGTATCACTTCAGTCATTTGGAGATGATGATCACGTTGGATACAGAACTAGTACTCTTATGTACTGCCGTCATCGGGATAATATGACTAGGTCATGCTTATCCGATTAAAGAGACTAGTTACCAGAGATTCGATATGTGCTTCGTACGGGGCAGACACAATTCCAGCCCCAGACCTAGCATGTGACATCTGATACTGGATCGCTATACGCAATACTACGTATACTACGTCTGACATAGATTACATATTCCTTAAGCATAAGTATATGAGAACTATGTTGTTATGCTCCCATAACACGCACAAGTGCAATACTAGCCTATTCCGCATTATCGATGTTCAATCTCGATAATACTATGACTAGAGATGTTTTAATGATTAAACCTTAGTGGATTAATACTATCTCATATCTTATTAATCCAGAACTAATCATATGAACTTTTATCATTTTTATATCCCGGTAATCCAATTACAAATGATAAAAGAGAAATTTCCTTTGTCACATAGTTAATTTGTACAACAACACAATGTTCTGTACAAATAGCGATGCTATGGGTCATAATTGTCCAACAATCTCCCACTTGGCCTATAGC
Organism: Zanthoxylum bungeanum; assembly: GCA_019454045.1. NCBI lineage: Eukaryota > Viridiplantae > Streptophyta > Magnoliopsida > Sapindales > Rutaceae > Zanthoxylum > Zanthoxylum bungeanum. Next base: position 3,382 of record SKCR01012537.1, read on the forward strand.
CAATCACTCAAGTATCCTACACTTGAACTATGTACGGTTCACTCAAACTTCTGCTGAGAAACTGCTTTCGTCAGCGGATTTGCAAAGTTATCATCTGATGCGATTTATTCGATCATCACATCGCCACGATGTATGATCCGAACGAAACAGATTAATAGTTGAAGTATATACTTGGATCGTTGATGAGACCATTAATTCTTTAGCAACTGCTAACAGAACTACTCCTAATCTGATTAGGATTATTATAAATCGAAATGGCTTCTATTGCTGCCTCAGCTGCAACAATATTCTGGTTTTGTTGTTTATTCGGCAACAATATCTTACTTGGAAGATTTCCAGCTCACTGTTCCGTTATTCAAACTATAGTCATTTTTATCGGTTTGGAAGCTTACAACGGTAAACCTAGTCACTTCAAGTTCTCCTTCTCCATAGCTTAAGAAAGCATCATTAGTTCATCTAAGATACTTAAAGATGTTCTTTACATCAATCCAGTGACTATCATTTGGATTGGCCTGATTGTGACTCCATATGTTCAAAGCATATGAGACACCAAGTCGCGTAAATTTATTTCAATGTACGAGTTCTCGGAGAGTTCCAACAACTTTTAGATCTATCCCAGTAGATCCTTATTCCTAGAATAAAGGTTATTTCTTCCAAGTAGTCTACGGAGAATTTTTTTGAAAGCCAAGCTTTCACCGATTATATTATGGGAATGTCATTTCCAAGAAATGATATATCATCATTATTTAGGACAATCACTATCAGTGCTCTCCCATTAACCTTCTTAAGAAATGATATATCGTCATTTGATTAGAATCAAATCCGTCCTAGTATCCACTCTTCGAAAGTGTGGATATACGAGTCTTGTTTAATGTACCCAGACAACAATGCCACAAATAAGTCTCAACTGATTTATTCAATTTGAGCTATTTGTTTGTCATGTCATACATTTGAGATTTATTTATATTCAAAATATAAATAATGTTATTCACATCTAATGTGTTTATCTCAATATCATCTTTATAAAATAAAACACTTTAGTGTTCTAAAATATAAAGGTATACCCGCAACGGGTTATACTCTGATATAGAGATAATGTTTCTAGTCAAAGTTGGTACATTATAACAGTTTCCTAATTTAAGTACATACCCGAAGGGTAGTTCCTAAACTTAGTGTTTTACGGTTAAAACAACGACTCTCATCCCGTTTCCGATTCGCAGATCAATCTCGTCTGAAGTAAGTATCATGCTCATCAGCAGACTCTGCACAAGAGTACATATTTATGTACCACATCTAGTATCAAAATCCAATTTTGAAACTAATACTGAACATGTTTATGACAAACATACTTGAAGCCGGAGCCTTGCCCCGCCTTCACTTCCTTTATGTCTGCCTTGTCATATTAATCATGTTTTATTATGCTTTTAGAATGCATGCTTAAGGGTGTATGATGATACCTAATCAAAGATAATTAATTGGTTGCCAATTACGCGAAAACCCCTCAACAAATATTAAGCGTTTTTCCTTCCATTGAATGATTCATTCTCAAGATCCAAGATTGACACTGGTTTGTTGGCCAAAGTCAAGACCTTTGTCCATCGCGGATGTGTTTGAATCATGAAGGCTTTGTTCCATATCACATGTCTTGTCCAAGTTGTGATTTTTTGGCCAAAGTTAAGATCACTTCTTGTCCATCGACATCGATTACGAAGCTTTCCAAGGTCAATGGGTCCCGCTTAACTAGAATCATTAAGTTTGTTGTGCCAAAGCCAAGGCTTAGTTGATTTAGAGGAAAAAGGTTAGGGAATATATCGGATATATTGGCATATATTAGATATATGTTTCGGACTTGGATGTCCACCTACTGGATCTAGGAATTGGATGAGATCCAATTGATCTTAGAGATCTACCTAGTTAAATATCATACAGATTGTTGGCAAAAGTCAAGGTTGTGTGTTATTTAACGGGATCCTATCCCACATAGGTTTCCCGAGTACTCAACAGAGGGTTAGAGGCTCGCCGAAAAATAGTGAGAGGCAAGTATTAAATTTACAAATTCATTTAGATACTTGCCAATACCCGATCATTTCAATTTTTCGTCATTATTTAAATATATATATTAGTTGGACTAATATTTTATCGTTGTTTTAAAATTTAAACAGTTGGACTGTATTCAAACTATTTCAGTTTATAGTTGATTATATAATTGGATTATAGTAATCAATATATTTGAATTTAACCAATCAAATTATAGTTGATTATATAGTTAGACTATAGTAATCATTATACTTAATTATACCCGAAATCGTTGATTGGATAATTGGACTATTGAAATCAAGATAACTGAAAGATTAGTGTTTAAAACATAATCTTGGGAGAAAATGTCTTTAAACGACTATAATTTTCAGATTGGGAATAGAACCTCAGGATAGTCCTGGGAACTGAGAAGTTATTCTATTTGATAAAGTAACATCTCGGGCCTAAGCCCGGAGTTGAGCAAATAGTAGAACATAATATTTGGAATATTCATGTAATGATAACTTTAGTGCTCAATCCTTTTATGCTTACCGCAATGACTCTTTAATTACGTCGTCAATATCAAGGATTACATCCTTTTTACCATGATGATGAAATTAAAGGATCTTCATAGATTTATTCTTAGAAGTACAAATTGCATAAGAAGCTCTTTTGCTCACGTATGTCAGAGGGTACATCTGTCGAGCACTAGGTGTCGCAGATGATTGCTAACATCGATCAGCTAGGTTAGCTGGGCATTACCTACATGGTCGAGACTACCAAAGATTTGATCTTTTAGTCTCTACCCGAAAGATGGGGTAAATTCATAATGAATTACGAGTAAACTCTTAGAGAGTCGATGGCTATGCTCTAGGAGGCAGAGCCAGAGCTTCTAATAGGGGCAAAGGCAAAATCATCACAGTCTTCTAGGAAGACAAATGACATATCCCAAGATGTCTGCCTAAACTGTGGCAAACGGGGTCATTGGAAGCATGACTGCCGTATGGATAAGGCAGACATGAAGGAAGAGCAGTCATGCTTCCAATGACCCCGTTTGCCACAGTTTAGGCAGACATCTTGGGATATGTCATTTGTCTTCCTAGAAGACTGTGATGATTTTGCCTTTGCCCCTATTAGAAGCTCTGGCTCTGCCTCCTAGAGCATAGCCATCGACTCTCTAAGAGTTTACTCGTAATTCATTATGAATTTACCCCATCTTTCGGGTAGAGACTAAAAGATCAAATCTTTGGTAGTCTCGACCATGTAGGTAATGCCCAGCTAACCTAGCTGATCGATGTTAGCAATCATCTGCGACACCTAGTGCTCGACAGATGTACCCTCTGACATACGTGAGCAAAAGAGCTTCTTATGCAATTTGTACTTCTAAGAATAAATCTATGAAGATCCTTTAATTTCATCATCATGGTACAAGGATCTAATCTTTGATATTGACGACGAAATTAAATAGTCATTGCGGTAAGCATAATAATTGTGCTAGCGAAAGAGAGGAAATTGAGAGATTTGTTCTAGGAACAAGTTGTTTTAAATGTCCATCCGCATATCATTATTAATTTGGAACTAATCATATGGACTTTTATCATTTATATATCCCGGTAATCCAATTACAAATGATAAATTTGTAATTTCCTTTGTCACATAGTTAATTTGTACAACAACACAATGTTCTGTACAAATAGTGATGGTATGGGTCATAATTGTCCAACAATACATCCATGTATTCACACAAAGCATGTTATTCAATTAATCTAATCCAATTAATTAATCTTTGAATTAAGTGATCATCTAATGTTCAAATAACGATTTGATTTGCATGAGTCCAACTCGTTTAAGAATAAGTACTCAAAGTGCGTATTCTTGAATTATATCGAACTACAATATTAAATCCAATTTAATTTATATTCAATACTAATTCATATTTAATTCTAAATTAAATAATTACACTTATTAATGTGATTTTTCGACTTAGATTCTAAATATAATCTTAATGGGTCTCAAAGGCCCAATTAACATCCAATGTTAATTTAATTAAAGTCCAATGGGCTTTTAATTAATTTCTTAAGGCATGGACTTTGGCAACCAAAGCTCAGTAAGGAATCATCATTTGCCATAAAATTAATTTTGGCCCATTAGGCCAAATTATTTATTTAAAGACCCATTTATTATATTTGAACTTTGGAATGGTTTTAGGCCCAATTTGGATCCAATCCAATTGTCCTAAACCAACTTGGCCCAACCAAGCCCATTAGGCCCAAATATAACAATTTTTGCCCAATTCCAAATTGAAGCCTAATTAATTAAATTCCAATATTCCAAATATCACAATTTTTTTAATTAAAGTGTATAGCCATAATTAATTAGTTAAATTAACATTTCCAAAACACCAATTTAATTAATTAATCATGCTTTATTATATTCAATATATGTCCAACACATTTGAAACAAAATCAAGTCATAACATGCTTCTCTATCTCACTGAATTTTGGGCATTTTATATCCGATTTTTATTTCAATCCAATTAAATCAAAAATCAATATATTCATGCATTTTAAACACATTAAATGGTCTAAAAATCAAAAATCACCAAGACATTAGGGCTCTAAGTATTCGGCCATGCTATCCAATTTGGGGAAAAATTATCTAATCATTTTTTTCTCAAAATTAATCATGGATAACTCTAAGTTATCATATTCTAAGCATACTCAAACAATCAATTTGACGAAATCATGCTCCAAGCAAAAATACAAAAAATTCAAGTTTATGAACCCTAATTATTTCATGCAAAAATACCATTGTTGGGTTCTCCTAGAACATGCCAAAGATCTATTAAGTATAAATATGTGTGAATAATCAAAGTAAATTACGGAAATAATACTTACTTTGATCGGTTATGGGATGTAGAGAATACAAAAAATTTGCTCATTTGATAAGTGTTCCAAGCTCTCCTTTGTATTAATGGTTTAGCTCCAAGCTAGATCTTTGAATTCCAAACTCAATGGGATAGTTTCCCTAACACCTTTGTTTGATCTTTGAATGTGCTAGCAATTGGAAATTTTTGCAACAAAAATCCCCTTAGAGAGTAAGCAACTCTCGGCAATTGATGAACAAGAGAGGGAGAGAGTGTTTCACACCGCTTTGCAAGAAAAGAGAGTGAATGAGAGTTAGTTTGATTTTCCAAAATTCAAAACCATATACCAAATCTTCAAAGTTGGTAAAGGTCACTCACTTTTCAAATAAAATAATGGAAATGTGTTTTACAAGTTAAAAATCAACTAACAACTTTCATCAACAAAAAGTGATGAGATTGACTAGTGATAAGACTTGTTGTGGGCCCCACTTTAATTTAATATCCGAGTGGGCCCGCAAAACATATATCGGGCTCGGGTTCGTTAATTCTGAATTAACGAATTTTCTGTTGCGACTTAATTAAATCAAATTTAATTAAATAATAATGCCTCGCAAAATTATTACGAAAGTCGCTCGTGAATTAATTCTAAATTAATTCTTTCGCCCGAATTAAAATCTAATTTTAATTCCGTTATGAAATCTAATTTCATTTAATATATCGAATATATTATTTAATCGATTAATTCCAAATTAATCGTTCTCTCTCTACTATTTGAATTTTATCCCCGATAAATTATCGCCGTAATTAATCCTAGATTAATTTTCTCTCTCTCATAATAATCCCAAAATAAATTATGTTCGAGTCAAACGTCATCGGTGAATCTTCGGGAAGCGGCCCATGAGATCCCTGGATATGTTGGCAGTAAATCTGCTCGTCAGACTATCCGAATACGTGCGTACCTCGTACCACGTTCTTACCGATTTATAAAACATGGTTGGCTTCTAGTAAAGCATCATGCCTACCCAATTTTCCAGAAATATTCTTTAAGGAATATATAATTTGCGTATTGTGATCTAGTATCGGATGTCACATGCAAGGCCTGAGGCTGGAATAGTGTCTACCCCTATGAAGCATATATCGGATCACTAGCAACTAGTCTCTTTAATCGAATAATCATGACCTTGTCATATTATTCCGATAGTTGCAACATAATAGAGTACCAGTTCTGTATCCCTGCATGATCATCATCTCCATATGACTGAAGTGATATTTTCATCTTGACATCACACCCAATACACTATGATTCTCAATAAACCCAGAAGAGGCGTACACAGAACCTGTTAAAGCCCTGGACGACCAAAACCAAAGCGTACCGATTGTCGTAAGTATTAGCGATGCAAGTCTTAGGTTAAGACCAAATACACCTACCATGATGTGGATTCCCATAGACACATGGTCATACAACCAATGGGATTTTATGGGGTCTATCCAGAGCGACGTTGTTCCCATACCATCGATAAATAGAACCTCCTATTACACTTGCATAAGTATCCAATACACAAATATATGAGAACTATATTGTTACGCTTCCATAACGCTTAAGTGTGATACTAGTCTATTATGTATTATCGATGTCCAATCTCGATAATACTACGACTAGGGATATTTAATGATTAAACATTTAGTGGATTGATATTGTCTCATATTTTATAATCCGGAACTAATCATAAGGACTTTTATCATTTATATATTCAAGTAATCTAATTACAAAATGATAAAATAGCAATTTCATTGTCACATAGTTAATTGTACAAAAAAACCACAATGTCTTTTTCAAATAGTGACGCTATGGGTCATAATTTTCCAACACTTAGGTATTAAGTCCTCGTTGGATCGATATTTTTTATACTACTTGAACGATACGTGCGCTTGCGTTATACGTGCGTGATTACGCACCGGTCAAGTATGAGTGATCTTAAGGGGAAAACAAAAAGGCGAGTGAAAAATAGCTTCTATATGGGTGAGGGTGAAGCGATGAGTGCTTTTAAGGCTAGCGAGCTTATGCTTTTGCTAGTCTACAAAGATCTTCGTGTTTTTATTGCTAACGCTGACCCTTTGCTGTTGGACAAAATGACCCATAGCGTCACTATTTGCACAGATCATTGTGTTGTTGTAGCAAATTAACTATGGGACAAGGAAATTGCACTCTCATCATTTGTGATTAAATCACCATAGATATATAAATGAAGAGAGGTCCCTATGATTAGTTCCTGGATTGAGATGATATGAGACAGTATCAGTCCACAAGGATTAATCATTAAATATCCCTAGCCGTAGTATTATCGAGACTGGACATCGATAATGCGGAATAGGCTAGTATTGCACTTGTGTGCGTTGTGAGGGCACAACGGCATAGTTCTCATATATATAGTGTTGGATACTTATGCAAGTGCGATAGGAGGTCGTGTTTCACCGATGGTACGGGAAACAGCTTCGCTCTGGATAGACCCCTCGGAATCCCATTGGTATTATGAATATGTGTCTATGGGAGGCCGAAATCAAGGTAGGTGTGTATAGTCTTAACCTGAGACTTACATCGCTAATGCTTACGACAATCGATATACTTTAGTTGAGGTCGTCTAGGACTGTAACTGGTTCTGTGTACGCCAATGCCGGGTATATTGAGAATCGTAGTGTATTGGATGTGATGTCAAGACGGAAGTATCACTCCAGTCATAGTGGAGATGATGTCACGCAGGATACGGTATTAGTGCTCTTAAGAGATGCGCATCCAATCGTGATATTATGACCAGGTCATGAATATCCGATTATAGAGACTAGTTACCAGACATTCGATATGTGTTTCGGACGGGGCAGACACTTATCCAGCCCCAGCCCTAGCACGTGACTATCCGATACTGGGCCGATATGCACAATACATTAGTATACTACGCTTGATACAGATCTTAATATTCTTAAATGGATATGTCCGGAGAATTGGGTAGACTTGGTGCTTTGCTAGGAGTCGACCTTGTCTCGTAAATCGGTAGAACGTAGTACTTGGTACGTACGTGATTCGGATACTCCGACGACCGTATTTACTGCCAGATTATCCGGGGATCTCATGGGTCGCTTCCCGATAATCCACCGATGACGCACAACTCGCACTCTTGAATAATCTGGGATTATACAGAAGAGAGAGAAAATTAATCTAGGATTAATAACGGAGATATTTTAACCGGGATAAAATGTCGTCTAAAGAGAGAGAACGATTAATTTGGAATTGATCGATGAATTAATATATTCGATATATTAGACGAAATTAGATTTCGACGCGGAATTAAAATTAGATTTTAATTCGGGCAAACAAGTTAATTTAGAATTAATTCGTTAGCGACGTAAATAATAATTACGCCAGGCGCAATTATTTATTGAAATTCGATTGAATTAACGTCGCGACGTAAGCTCGGTATTTCGGAAATATCGAACCCGAACGCGTGAGTGCACGTGGGCCCACTTTCATTTGGAAACGTGTGGGGCCCACATGACACATGTCATTCTAATACTTTGCATGTAGATTGTGTACATTGCACTCAATGTCATTGCATGGAGTTTGAGTGTTTGACACTCTAAGCCATTGCATGTTTTGTGTCATAAATTTATTATTAATTTAATAAATATTATGGCATAAATATAAATTGATTTTTGGTAAATCATTTTAATACAACACAATTCAATCTCTCTCAAAATTCTCTCTTCCTCTCACGGCAATGGTGGCCATTCTTCACTGGTTTTGAACCAGTTTGGGCGTGACTTTAGGGGAGCAAGAGTTGGGTTTTCATGGTGAAAACCGCAAGTGCTAGCACACTACGAGTCTTGCGAAGGTGGTAGGGAGGTTCGACCATGAGGCGGGACTCATCCGATGGAGTTTGGAGCTTCATTTTGAGACCCGAAACTGCCAAGACAGTGAGCATGGACTGGTTGCAGTGGCGTGAGCAAAGCAGTACGTTTTTGGCCTTGATTCGTCTTCAAATCGACATAACCGATCAATGTGAGTATTCCGCTACCTCCGTTGATGTATTCATGCATGTTTTCATGTCTTGATTTGATCTTGGGACCTTAGATTTTACCAACAATGGTATCAGAGCTAATGTTGCAAGCATGAAAAATGTAGGGCTTATAATTT
>SKCR01012538.1:0-12401 GCA_019454045.1 Zanthoxylum bungeanum
TCATCCAATCTTTTTCACCAAAAAATGAAGAATGGAGACCCCAAAACTGTTTCAGGTTTCGGCATTAGAGAGAGAGAAGATAGTTTTTGTTAAATTAATTTTTGTTACCAAAAATCAATTTATATTTATGCCATAATGTTTATTAAATTATAATAAAATTATGACACCAACCATGCAATGGCTTAGAGTGTCAAACACTCAAACTCCATGCAAAATAATTGAGTGTAAGGTACACTATCACCATGCAATGCATTATCAATAAAATAATACATATAATGACATGTGTCATGTGGGCCCCACACGTTTCCAAATGAAAGTGGGCCCACGTGCACTCACGCGTTCGGGTTCGATATTTCCGAAATACCGAACTTACGTCGCGACGTTAATTAAATCGAATTTAAATAAATAATTGCGCCTGGCGTAATTATTATTTACGTCGCTAACGAACTAATTCTAAATTAACTCGTATGCCCGAATTAAAATCTAATTTTAATTTCGCGTCGAAATCGAATTTCGATTATTATATCGAATATAATAATTTTATCGATTAATTCCAATTAATCGTTCTCTCTCTAAACAAGGCACTTTATCCAAGATAAAGTTTCTCCGCAATTAATCCAAGATTACTAAGTCCGAATCAAATATCATAGGTGAATCTTCAGGAAGCGACCCAAGAGATCTCCGGATATGTTGACAGTAAATACAGTCGTCGGATAATCCGAACACGTACGTACCTCGTACTACGTCTTACCGATTCACAAGACAAGGTTGGCTTCTAGCAAAGCGCCATGCCTACCCATTCTCCAGAAATATTCTTATAGGAATATAAGATCTAGATCAAGCGTAGTATACCGTAGTATTGCGTACATCGATCCAGTATCGGACGATCACATGTTAGGCCTGGGGCTGGAGATGTGTCTGCCCCCGTACGAAACATATATCGGACATCAAGCAACCAGTCTCTTTAAATCGGACAATCCTGACCTGGTCATATTGTCCCGACGGTTGCAACCTTTTATAGAGTACTAGTTCTGTGTCCTGCGTGATCATCACCTCCATATGTCTGAAGTGATACTTCCATCTCGACATCACATCCAGTACACTACGATTCTCGATAAACCCAGAAGAGGTGTACACAGAACCGGTTAAGGTCCCCAACCACCAAAACCAAAGTTTACCGATTGTCGCAAGTACTAGCGATGTAAGTCTCAGGTTAAGACCATATACACTTACCCTGATGCGGCCTCCCATAGACACGCAGACATACTACCAATGGGATTCCGCGGGGTCTATCCAGAGCGAAGCTGTTTTCCGTACCATCGGTAAAACACAACCTCCTATCGCACTTGCATAAGTATCCAATACTTAAATATATGAGAACTATGCCGTTGTGCCCTCACAACGCGCACAAGCGCAATACTAGTCTATTCCGCATTATCGATGTCCGATCTCGATAATACTCCGACTAGGGATATTTAATGATTAAACCTTTATGGATTGATACTGTCTCATATCATCTCAATCCGGTATTAATCATATGGACTTTCGCCATTTATATATCAAAGTAAATAATATTACAAAACGGCAAAAGGCAATTTCATTATCACATAGTTAATTTTGTACAATAATACAATATCATTTACAAACAGTGACGCTATGGGACATAATGTCTAACAGGCACAACGACATAGTTCTCATATATTTAAGTATTGGATACTTATGCAAGTGCAGTAGGAGGTTGTGTTTTACCGATGGTATGGAAACAGCTTCGCTCTGGATATACCCCGCGGAATCCCATTGGTAGTATGTCTGCGTGTCTATGGGAGGCCGCATCAGGGTAGGTGTATATGGTCTTAACCTGAGACTTACATCGCTATTACTTGCGACAATCGGTAAACTTTGGTTTTGGTGGTTTCAGGGCTTTTAACCGGTTCTGTGTACGCCTCTTCTGGGTTTATCGAGAATCGTAGTGTACTGGATGTGATGTCAAGATGGAAGTATCACTTCAGACATATGGAGATGATGATCACGCAGGATACAGAACTAGTCCTCTATAAAAGGTTGCAACCGTCGGGATAATATGACCAGGTCAGGATTGTCCGATTTAAAGAGACTAGTTGTTTGATATCCGATATATGTTTCGTACGGGGCAGACACATCTCCAGCCCCAGGCCTAACATGTGATCGTCTGATACTGGATCGATATACGCGATACTGCGGTATACTACGCTTGATAAAGATCTTATATTCCAGTAAGAATATTTCTGGAGAATTGGGTAGGCATGGCGCTTTGCTAGAAGCCAACCTTGTCTTGTGAATCTTAAAGACGTAGTATGAGGTACGTACGTGTTTGGATTATCCAACGACCGTATTTACTGCCAACATATCCGGAGATCTCTTTGGTCGCTTCCTGAAGATTCACCTATGACGTTTGATTCGAACCTTATTATCTTGGATTAATTGCGGAGAACTTTATCTTGGATAAAATGCCTTATTAGGAGAGAGAGAGAGATCGATTAATTTGGAATTAATCGATAAAATAATATATTCGATATATTATTAAACGAAATTAGATTTCGACGCGGAATTAAAATCGGATTTAATTCGGGCAAACGAATTAATTTAGAATTAATTCATTAGCGAACTGAATAGTAATTTCGCAAGGCGTAATTATTTAATTCACGTCGCGACGGAAATTCATTAATTCGGAATTAACGAAACGGAGCCCGAAAGTGTTTGCGGACACATTCGTATTTTAAATCGAGTGATATCCGCAAATCACATCGCGATATCTCATTACTTAATACGAATAGATGGTGGATGTATCTAGTCACCTTTGAGGGATGATACATTGTCTCTAATCTCAAAGTGTGGTAATGATGGCAAATGATGGATTTCATTTTGGAGGGAAAGCCATGCACGGTTTTGAAGGATTTTTTTGCATTAAAAAATTCTTTTGGTATTAGATATCATATCACTTTTCATTTCCTTTGTCACTCACGGTTTTGGCATGCAAAGGGAACAAAATTAAAAGTGAAACACTATCCTCTTCTTTCTCTCTTGCTCACGCCGTGAGCTGCATATACAAAGGCAGAAAATGTTTTTCTCATTCTCCATTTTTGCTAGCACAAGCAAGGAACAAAAGAGGTGATAGGGAAACGCATTTGGAGCTTGAATACTCAAAGATTTGAAGCTTCTCTCCATCTTCTTGCTTGGCCGAAACTTCATCCTTGGAGGCTCAAGGATCCTCATCACCATTTTCGTCACATAGCTTTGTAAGTATGTTCCGCCATCCTTCAAGCTTTGCATGTATGATTATTGTATTTCTATTGCTTAATCTCTTTCTTGGGACTAATTATAGTAATCAACAATGGTATCATTGAGCTAGGTTTAAGCATGAAATACATTAGGGTTAATTTGGGGAAAATTGATTTTGTGGCACTTAAGGGTGATTCCTTATTTGGGCTTGGTAATTGGGTTTGACCCACATTGACCAAGCCAAGCCCAAGCCTTTATAAATCAATTGAAAGCCCATCGGACTTTAATTAACAAACATTGGATGTTAGTTGGGCTTGGAGACCCAATTTGATAAGATTTAGAATCTAATCTTTGAAAGCACATTAAAAGTGTAAACATTTAATTTGGAATTAATAAATTGAATTAATATTGAATACCGCTTAAATTGGATTTAACGAGTAGTTCGATATAATTCATGAATTCGTACCTTATGTACTTATTCTCAAACGAGTTGGACTCGCGCAAAATCAAACCGTTGATTGAACATTGGATGATCATTTAAATACAGACTAATTAATTGGATTGATTGGTTGTATAGCATGTCTTGAATGAATATACATGTAAGTGATGAATGAATAGTGTATAGTGGATGGATATTAGAAGGGAAAGGGTTATTTTAGAAATTATGTAAATTTAGAATTTATAAATTGGACCTGCGTGTCCAGCCTTATCTCTTTTATCTCTTTGTATTCTCTTCTCACCTAATTCCCCTCAATGTAAATGAGGTTTCTCTTATTGTATTATGTAATTGGGTAGAAGTATAGAGTAATATTGCTAGCGGGGAGTGAAAAAGAGTGATTTGTTCTAGGAACAAATTGTTTTATATATCCATCCGTATATCACTATTAATTTATTTTATGCACTTTATGATGTTTTAGAAGCATGCTTAAGGGTGTATGATGATGAGACCTAACAAAGATAATAAATTGATTACAATTACGCAAAAAACCCTCAATTTATATTAAGCAATTATCCTTCCATTGAATGATTCTTGTTCAAGATCCAAAATTGGCATCGGTTTGTTGGCCAAAGTCAAGACCTTTGTCAATTGAGGATGTACTTGAATCATGAAAGTTTTGTTCCACATCGGTGTCTTGTCCAAGTTGTGATTTGTTGGCCAAAGTCAAGATCACTTCTTGTCCAACGACATTGATTACGAAACTTTCCTTGTCAATGGGTTTCGCTTAACCGGAATCATTAGGTTTGTTGTGCCAAAGCCAAGGCCTAGATGGTTCGGAGGATATGGTTAGGAAAATGTATTAGATACATTGGCATACATATGTTTTGGACTTGGATGTCCACCTAACCGGATCTAGGAATTGGATGAGATCCAATTGATCTTTGAGATCTACCTAGTTAAATAGCATACAATTTGTTGGCCAAAGTCAAGGTTGTGTGTTATTTAACGGGATCCTAGCCCACTAGGAAATAGGATTTCCCGAGTTCTCAACAGAGGGTTAGAGACTTGATAAAAATAGTGGGAGGCTAGTATTGAATTTGCAATTTCATTCAGATACTTAGCCTCACGCGTCTTTCAAAATTATTTCGTTTTTTAAAATTAGTTGGACTAATTCATTGTTATTTTTTCTTGTAACAGTTTGACTGTACCCATTTTATCGTTAACTAGATAGTTGGACTATCGTAGTTAAGATGGCTAGCAAGGTAAATGTCCGAGACATCATCATGGGTGACAATGTCTTTAAGGGGACAAACTTCGCTGATTGGGAAATGAACCTGAGGATAGTCCTTGGGGCTGAGAGGATGCTGTATACTATACAAACACCTCTCCCGCCTAAGCCCACTGACCCACTTGAGCTGGAGTTATGGAAAACTCACAGCAATGATTGTGACACAGCTCAGGCTATTATGTTAGCTTCTATGACTCAACACTTTCGTCGCCAGAACAGGGACTTGGATCCTTATAATATGATGGCTAGACTTCGAGATCTCCACCGCTCCAACAAGCGGATGGAAAGGTATGAGTTGGTGAAGAAACTCTTCCGCGCCCGAATGACTGAAGGCGCATCAGTTGAGGCCCATGGGGCTCAAATGATCGCCGATATTGATGAGTTGGCCAATATGGGAATAGTCTTGGAGGCTGAGCTGACCATAGATTTGATCTTACAGTCACTTCCTGATACTTGGAGACAAATCATAATCAACTATAAGTTGATGGATACTGATGACACTCTTGGAGAGCGTGTTATCCATTTGAAGGAGTCTGAAAAAGAACTCCAAAAAGGGGGCAAGCGCGAGGCGCACTTTACATCGACCTCTCAGAGGCCAAAGGCTGGGCCCAAAGCTACTGGAGGGGTGAGGAAGAAGAAACATAAGAAAAAGGCTAAAGGCAAGTCGACAAAAGCTTCTGGGAAGCCAAGGGACAAATCTCAAGATGTCTGCCTCAACTGCGGCAAGAAGGGTCACTGGAAACGTGACTGCCGAATGGGCAAAGGACACAAGGAGGATATCAAGGCAGGCAAGGCACTAGCCTCTGGTATGTTTGTTATTGAGATAAATATGACTACTTCTAGTTTTAAAAATTGGATTTTTGATTCTGGTTGTGCTGCTCATATTTGTACTGATTTGCAGGATCTGCAGGATAGCAGGATGCTGACTTCAGGGGAGATTGACCTACGAGTCGGAAACGGAACTCCAGTTGCTGTTTTGGCTGTAGGGACTTTTGTTTTGGAATTGCCCTCGGGGCATATGCTTAAACTTTTGAACTGTTATTATACCTAGTTTGACTAGGAATATCATATCTGTATCTTTGTTAACCCAGCATGGGTACACTTTTGTATTTAGAAACACTGGGTGTTATTTATATAAAAATGATGCAGAAATTTGCACTGCTGTAGCAAATAATGGCCTTTATATTTTGAATATAAATGAATCTCCTAAAATAACAAACAAAAGGCTCAAAAGGAGTAATCTAAAAGATGAAGCTTACATGTGGCATTGTCGTCTAGGACACATAAACAAGACTCGCATATCCACACTTTCGAAGAGTGGGTACTTGGACGGATTTGATCTTAATTCATATGATGTCTGCGAATCTTGTCTTTTAGGCAAAATGCCTAAATCACCTTTTAGTGGTAAAGGTGAACGTACCACAGAACTGTTAGCCCTTGTTCATAGTGACGTATGTGGGCCCATGTCTAGCCAGGCTAGAGGTGGATATCATTACTTCGTAACCTTTACGGATGATGCATCTCGTTATGGTTATGTGTATCTAATGAGACACAAGTCGGAAACTTTTGAGAAATTCAAAGAGTTTCGACACGAAGTAGAAAAACAAACAGGTAAGAGTATTAAGACATTGCGGTCGGACCGTGGTGGCGAATACTTAAGTTATGAGTTTCAAGATTACTTGAAAGAAAATGGTATTCTTTCACAGTGGACTCCTCCTGGAACACCACAATTAAATGGTGTGTCTGAACGGAGAAACCGTACCTTGTTAGACATGGTAAGGTCGATGATGAGTCAAACTGAGCTACCAATATCCTTCTGGGGATACGCATTAACCAGTGCGGTACTTATTTTGAATAAGATTCCGTCAAAGTCTGTTGAACAGACTCCATATGAGAAATGGACAGGAAGGAAACCAGGTTTCTCTTCCTGAAGATTTGGGGATGCTGGGCATATGTTAAACGTTTGGAAGGTACCAAACTAGAACCCAAATCAGATAAATGCCTTTTCGTGGGATATCCTAAGGAAACCAAAGGATATTACTTCTATCACCCACAAGAGAAACAAAGTGTTTGTTGCTCTACATGCATTTTTCCTTGAGAAGGAATTCCTAGATGCAGAGTGGTAAGTGGGAGGAAAGTGGAGCTCGATGAAAATCGTAGTGATACTGTTCCTGGCAATGAATCAACGACGGAACATAAACAGACCATCCAGGATGAGTCTGTACCACAATCTTCAGATACACAAGGACCGCGTAGGTCGGAGAGAGTCAGGAAGGTACCTGAGAGGTATGGGTTCCTGATCTCGCCTCATGTAGATATTAATCTTATTGAGGATAATGAACCGACGTATGATGAGGAAGCAATACAGAATATTGATTCCGCTTTATGGCAAGATGCCATGAAGTCCGAGATGGATTCCATGTATGCCAACCAAGTTTGGACACTGGTTGATGCACCAGAAGGCGTAAAGCCTATTGGATGCAGATGGATCTTCAAGAAGAAGACCGACATGGATGGCAACGTTCAAACGTACAAAGCTAGGCTTGTAGCAAAGGGGTATCGTCAACAATATGGTATTGATTATGACGAAACTTTCTCACCCGTTGCCATGATTAAATCCATTCGGATAATGCTTGCAATAGCTGCATATTTTCGATTACGAGATATGGCAGATGGACGTTAAAACCGCTTTCCTTAACGGAAACCTTTTGGAGGATGTTTATATGCAACAACCTGACGGTTTTATCGTACCTAGACTTGCAAACAAGGTTTGTAAGTTAAATCGATCCATTTATGGATTGAAGCAAGCATCACGGTCATGGAATCAGCGTTTTGATGAGATCATAAAAGAATATGATTTCGTACAAAACGATGATGACCCTTGTGTATACAAGAAGGTTAGTGGGAGAGCACTGACTTTTATTGTCCTTTATGTCGACGACGTATTGCTAATAGGCAATGACATTCCCATGCTAACGTCGGTGAAAGCTTGGCTTTCATTAAAATTCTCCATGAAAGATCTGGGAGAAGCAGCCTTTATTCTGGAATAAAAATCTACCGAGATAGATCTAGAAAACTGCTTGGACTCTCCCAGAGTACATATATTGACAAAGTGTTGAAGCGATTCAACATGGATCAATCCAAGAAGGGATTGATGCCAATGTCACGTGGTATTCTTCTGTCTAAGGACTTGTGTCCTAAAACTAAAGAAGAGAGAGATAACATGAGTCGGATACCGTTCGCCTCAGCAATCGGATCGATCATGTATGCCATGATATGTACACGACCTGATGTGTCATATGCTTTGAGCATGTGCAGTCGCTATCAGGCCGATCCAGGTGAAGGTCACTGGGTGGCTGTTAAGAATATCCTTAAGTATCTTAGACGAACCAAGGATGCTTTCTTAATTTATGGAGGTGGAGAGACTTGAGGTGTCTGGGTACACCGACGCAAGTTTCCAAACCGACAAAGACGACTTCAAGTCGCAATCGGGTACATTTTTGTTTGAATAACGGAGCAGTGAGCTGGAAATCTTCCAAGCAAGATACTGTTGCCGATTCAACAACTGAAGCGGAGTATATTGCTGCATCGGAAGCAGCAAAGGAGGCAGTTTGGATCCGAAAATTCCTAATCGGATTAGGAGTAGTTCCGTTAGCTGCTGAGCCCGTACCATTGTATTGTGACAATAACGGGGCTATAGCACAAGCTAAGGAACCAAGGTCTCATCAACGATCCAAGCATGTTCTTCGGCGTTACCATCTGATTCGGGAGATTATACATCGTGGCGATGTAAAAGTCGAGAAGGTCGCATCGGATGACAACATTGCAGATCCGCTGACGAAGGCTGTTCTTCAGCAAGTGTTTGAACGACATGTACATAGTTCAGGTATTAGATGCTTGAGTGACTGGCTATAGGCCAAGTGGGAGATTGTTGGACATTATGACCCATAGCGTCACTGTTTTGTAAATGATATTGTATTATTGTACAAAATTAACTATGTGATAATGAAATTGCCCTTTTGCCGTTTTGTAAAATTATTTACTTTGATTATTAATGGCAAAAGTCCATATGATTAGTTCCGTATTGAGATGATATGAGACAGTATCAATATAAAAGGTTTAATCATTAAATATCCCTAGTCGGAGTATTATCGAGATCGGACATCGATAATGCGGAATAGACTAGTATTGCACTTGTGCGAGTTGTGATGGCACAACGGCATAGTTCTCATATATTTAAGTATTGGATACTTATGCAAGTGCGAGTAGGAGGTTGTGTTTTACCGATGGTACGGAAAACAGCTTCGCTCTGGATAGACCCCGCGGAATCCCATTGGTAGTATGTCTGCGTGTCTATGGGAGGCCGCATCAGGGTAGGTGTATATGGTCTTAACCTGAGACTTACATCGCTAGTACTTGCGACAATCGGTAAACTTTGGTTTTGGTGGTTCAGGGCTTTAACCGGTTCTGTGTACGCCTCTTCTGGGTTTATCGAGAATCGTAGTGTACTGGATGTGATGTCAAGATGGAAGTATCACTTCAGACATATGGAGATGATGATCACGCAGGATACAGAACTAGTCCTCTATAAAAGGTTGCAACCGTCGGGACAATATGACCAGGTCAGGATTGTCCGATTTAAAGAGACTAGTTGTTTTGATATCCGATATATGTTTCGTACGGGGCAGACACACTTCCAGCCCCAGGCCTAACATGTGATCGTCCGATACTGGATCGATATACGCGATACTGCGGTATACTACGCTTGATAAAGATCTTATATTCCAGTAAGAATATTTCTGGAGAATTGGGTAGGCATGGCGCTTTGCTAGAAGCCAACCTTGTCTTGTGAATCGGTAAAGACGTAGTACGAGGTACGTACGTGTTTGGATTATCCAACGACCGTATTTACTGCCAACATATCCGGAGATCTCTTGGGTCGCTTCCTGAAGATTCACCTATGACGTTTGATTCGAACCTTATTAATCTTGGATTAATTGCGGAGAAACTTTATCTTGGATAAAATGCCTTATTAGGAGAGAGAGAGAGATCGATTAATTTGGAATTAATCGATAAAATAATATATTCGATATATTATTAAACGAAATTAGATTTCGACGCGGAATTAAAATCGGATTTTAATTCGGGCAAACGAATTAATTTAGAATTAATTCATTAGCGAACTGAATAGTAATTTCGCAAGGCGTAATTATTTAATTCACGTCGCGACGGAAATTCGTTAATTCGGAATTAACGAAACCGAGCCCGAAAGTGTTTGCGGACACATTCGTATTTTGAATCGAGTGAGTGATATCCGCAAATCACATCGCGATATCTCATTACTTAATACGAATAGATGGTGGTGGATGTCTAGTCACCTTGAGGGATGATACATTGTCTCTAATCTCAAAGTGTGGTAATGATGGCAAATGATGGATTTCATTTTGGAGGGAAAGCCATGCACGGTTTTGAAGGATTTTTTGCATTAAAAAATTCTTTTGGTATTAGATATCATATCACTTTTCATTTCCTTGTCACTCACGGTTTTGGCATGCAAAGGGAACAAAATTAAAAGTGAAACACTCTCCTCTTCTTTCTCTCTTGCTCACGCCGTGAGCTGCATATACAAAGGCAGAAAATTGTTTTCTCATTCTCCATTTTTGCTAGCACAAGCAAGGATCAAAGAGGTGATAGGGAAACGCATTTGGAGCTTGGAATACTCAAAGATTTGAAGCTTCTCTCCATCTTCTTGCTTGGCCGAAACTTCATCCTTGGAGGCTCAAGGATCCTCATCACCATTTTCGTCACATAGCTTTGTAAGTATGTTTCCGCCATCCTTCAAGCTTTGCATGTATGATTATTGTATTTCTATTGCTTAATCTTTCCTTGGGACTAATTATAGTAACCAACATAAGTATCTTACAGAGATAAGAGTTTAAAACAACCGAACTTGATGATATTTAAAAAAGAAAGTTAAGAATAAGAGGTTTTAAATAAAGGACAAACTAGAGATCAAGTAAAAAATAGAAAAGGGAAAGATATTAAAGTAACGTAGTGGATACGTAATGAATCTTGGTACAATAGATGGATTATAGAGCTAAATGATCGTAGTATATATGTTCAAAGTTTAAGTATGAAACAAGATGTAAGGGGCGGGTGTGGGAGTTAGAACAGAAATTCGTGTAATAAGTGGTATCATCTAAACTTGAATGAGAGTTTTGCAGTTAGCTTAGATTGAGAATTACTGAGACTACATAGACAATTTAAGTCATCAATGTATTAAGAAAAAACCTGTATGATGTTTGTATGTTTAATCTAGGAGATAGTTACTTACTGAGTCATTATGACTCAAACCACCACAGTTTGTAGTTTTACAGGTCAGTAGCTGTCATATGGAACCAGCAGATACTCGATGAAGACTTTGAAGATGGTCGATCGCCCCATTGCAGTCAAGAGAGTCATGGGTCGAGTTATGAGGGTCCTCACGGCCCTTTGTATAGTTTTTGTATTTGCATATCATTTGTATAAGTCATGTAATGGTATAGTTTCATTTTGAGTTCTGGCCGGAGGCCAAGTGGTTTATATTGTTCATTGAGTCTAGGCTGAGGCCTTGTTGATGAATGCATTGATGTTGAGTTACGGCCTGAGGCCGAGGAGGATTGTATGTTCCTGTTGTATATGGATGATGGCTACAGGCCAGGTTGCATGATGTTGCGAATACATCATGCCGAAATTTCGTTAGAATCAGAGGCTTATGGAGGTGGGTTTAAGCCTGTCTCCTGTCGATAGCATCCTGGCCTAGGCGGGATGTTACAAGACTAATGATTGTGAGAGGAGCTTCAAAACTCTAAAGGAGAAATTAACTAATGCACAAGTACTTACTCTATTATTTGTACTTGATGGATATGTGGTTTATACAGATAATCACATCGAGGGTTAGGATTCTTAGGATTATGTCTGGATGTCTACTGATGTATGCATGTGGGAGTGATTGCCTATGTCTCGATACAGTTGAAGACTCTTGAGAAGAATGTCCTACCAATGATTTAAGGAGACAACGAATGTACATGCTCTAAAGATTTGGATATTATTTATATGGTGCCAAATGTGAGATTTATAATGATCATAAGAGTCTAAAATATATTCCCACTCAGAAAGAACTAAATTTTAGGCAGAGACGTTGGATGAAGTTCATAATGACTATGATTGTACAATCAATTTCCATCCAAGAAAGGCCAATGTAGTTGTTGATTCACTTAGTAGGAAGAATGTGAGTAAATTATAGTTTTTGAGAGTCAGATAGAGGATGTTTGAAGAAATGGCCGGCTTTATGTTTGACTTTCAGATATCTAACAATGGAAGTCTTCTTGCCCATATTAAGGCCCCGACCTATACTGCGATATAGACTCAAAATAA
>SKCR01012539.1:0-12423 GCA_019454045.1 Zanthoxylum bungeanum
ACTTTCGCCATTTATATATCAAAGTAATAATATTTACAAAATGGCAAAAGGCAATTTCATTATTACATAGTTAATTTTGTACAATAATACAATATCATTTACAAACAGTGACGCTATGGGACACAATGTCTAACAAGTCTCAAGTTAAGACCAAATACACCTAGCCTGATTCGGATTCCCATAGACACATAGTCATACTACAATGGGATTTCGAGGGGTCTATCCAGAGCGAAGCTGTTTCGGTACCATTGGTAAATAGAACCTCATATTACACTTGCATGAGTATCCAATACCCAAATATATGAGAACTATGTCGTTACGCTTCCATAACGCGCACAAGTGTAATACTAGCCTATTCCGCATTATCGATGTCCAGTCTCGATAATACTACGACTAGGGATATTTAATGATTAAGACTTTGGTGGATTGATACTGCCTCATATCTTATTAATCCGGAACTAATCATAAGGACTTTTACAATTTATATATTCAAGTAATCTAATTACAAAATGATAAAATAGCAATTTCCTTTGTCATATAGTTAATTTGTACAAAAACAACAATGTCTTTTACAAATAGTGATGCTATGGGTCATAATTGTCCAACAGTGACGCACCGTTGATTCTTGACATGTGTCGTGGCTTTGACGAGATGATGACACGTGGCTGTCGATAGAATTATTGGCTCGGCGTCGCGATATGTGAAGGCTTACGCGTCGCGACACTAACGTCATGCTGAAGCAAGGAATGACGCATGTCGCAGGTTGAATTATTGTGCTGACATCATGATGACGTAATGGTGATGTGTCATCAGGCTGAATTATTGGCTGACGTGATGATGACATGATGATGACACATGTGCTGACGTGGTGATGATGAATGTCAGTAGCATAATACTAAGGCACGTCGCGATGCAGATGGTGTGCGTGTCGCGATGTGTGAACTGACATTTTTCCCTTTTGTCCGTTTTTTCACCGTTTTAGCCCTGATATGATTCCATTGAGTCCCAAAACTTTATTCATCTGCAAAATAACACAAAACACATCAAAATATTTATAAAACCTGTGAACCATACAAAATATTAGGTCAAAGGCGGTAAATAGTGATATATTTTTCGCTTATCACACCCCAAACCTAACATTTTGCTAGTTCTCCACCAAAATAACAAAATAAAATAAAATAAATAACTGAAACTAAATTAAACTAAGCCACTTTCGTAGGGATCACAATTTCATTTATCGTATGCAACAAGCCTTTAAACCCTAGGTGTCCCTAGTGGACGAGTTGAGTCTCGTGATGGTTTACAAATGATACCCACAAACGTCAATGAAATGCACACAAAAGAAAAAGACAAAGAAACAAATGAAAAAGAAATAAAGAAAATAATAGCTATATATATAATGTCCTCAGGGAATGTCTAGCAACAAAGTTAAATTAACCTTCGAAATGCAAACTACAACTAAAATCCTTTCATTTGACTCTGAGTGTGTGTGTGAATAGCCCTGAAAAAAGCTTCGATTCTAAGTTATTAACTAGGTAATCTTGTCTCCATTCTCAGTAGTTAATGTGTCAAACCAACCTGACTATCCAAAATTGTTCTGTCTACTACAATATACGCAAAGTGAGGTATGTGATTTTTTAAAATAATAACATCTTCAATCCTTATAGTGAGCTTTGGGCCAGTGACTCCCAAACCAGTTGGCTTTAGGGCACTAGGTGTTAAAACACCCATACAGACTTAATTACTCGGATCTCAGATGTTAAAAGTTCAACCATTTGACGCGAACAGTCACTGCTTACTAAGGAAGACGCCCGGTTACTAAGTAGAAACTTTTTATTAATATACATAATTTTTTTATCATCATTCCTCACTTCATCAATGATTGCAGACAGAAACAGATATTCAGGAAAACGGTCATTCATCAACCACCGATTATTTCAACTAGTCATTTTGTCAATTCCTTATTATATAACTGCTACAGAACTATCTTTTTAAGTGCGACGTATATATTAGGTTCAAAGTATAGGATAAAAGTCAAATTAGCATTTATCTTATCCTAGAACTTTTTACTAAGACAAACAATCTCATCATTAGACTATATTATTATTATTATTATTATTTAAATATGAAAAAATTAAAACATGCAAGACACAAGACATGCATGGAATAAAAACATGCAAGAAAAGAAAAAAAATGACGGAGAGACAAATAAAAATAAACAACCTCACCCCCAAACCTAAATCTAGCATTGTCCCCAATGCGTTACAAAACAATAGATAAAGGAACAATGTTACCGTGATTTTTCATTCCTCAGCCTCCTCGTCATCCTCGTTGCTATCCCCTGGATAAGTTGGAATCTGGTTATCACTCAATCTTTGATGATATTCCATTCGCTGAAGCAGTTGAGTGATGTAGTCGACCCGAGATTCCAACCAATCTACTCGTTGTGATATGGAGCGAGATCGCGATGGTCGTTGCACTGGTTGAGGTTGCTGCTGTGGAGGTGTAGGTGTAGGTGATAAAGAATCGGCCTGTGCATGCCTCTCGGCTCAGAGTTGTTGGATAATTTGAGTAGTCAATGTAGTGTTGGGCTGCATCATTTCTTCCATAAGGTCCATGGGCACCCTGGCCAACGTGCATAAGTTTGTAATTAAGCTGTAATACAGCAGGCCAGTTTATGTAGAACTTGCTGCCCAAACTATATTTGTTGATATTAGCCCACCGACATCAATGGTATATCCCTCCAGCAGATAGTATAATAAGATCATCCGTTTTTTTTACATTGGTAATATGAGTGCCTGGCAGCAATGTGCGGGTAAAGAAATTAAACCAAACCCTGACATCAGGCTTAAGATATCATGAACTCATCTTCAAATATTCCTCGCTGCTACTCATATCCCATACATCATTAGGGATGCAAAGTGTTTTCGTGAGATGAGTCATATCTAAATGCTCCATAGCTGTCGTATATTCATCTGCTTCCATAGTCCCAACCTATAATACCTATTAATAGTGGACCTATCGAACGTCACTTTTTGACCTCTCACTAACACCTAGTACGTCTGATGCTTGTAAGTATTGGCAAAGAACTCAAAGACAACCGGTATATAGGCTGGGTTATGCTGTTGGAAATGCTTATGCCAATGTCTAGTGGCGATAATTCTATCAATCTGGGGAAACTATCCGGGGTTAATCTCAAAACCCCTCTCCATAATCTGGACTTTTTTCCCATCCCATTTTCATATCGATGCTCAGCAGCTGCCGACAAAAAATTTATTGCATCGTAACTCGATCCGGCAGCCGGCTGATGTTCTCGTTCTCTTAGGGGCCATTTTCAATTTTAAATTTTTACAAAAATTTCGACAGAACTTCCCCTATTTTTAAGAATTCCAAATTTCAACCTAACACTAACACTTCACAAATTATTCAACAACCGCCAAGTCTTCGCCCCCAATTCTACACACATTTATCAATAGCAACTACCACAAATACACACCCACAACAGGAAAAATGCACAATTTGTTTTTTTTGCAAAACATAAAAAAAATTGAAGATTAAGGAAAAAAATACCAAAATCGCGAGCTTGAATCCCAAATCTGAGTGGTTTATGCGCAAATGGAGGATGGGTGAGTTGGGGAAGTGATTTGGTGAAATTTGGTAGTATATTTGAGTGTTTGGTTGAGAAAGAAAATGAAAAAAAAACGAGAGAAAATGAAGGGAAAAATGGAAGAAATGGAGTTTAAATGAGTTTGCTTGAGGATTTGAGTGAGAAATCGAGTATTGGGTGAAGAAAAATGAAGAAAATATGAAGGAATCAAAGAATAAGATGAAAATGGAAGTGAAAAGAAAGAGCGACGGCCACTGGTTTAAGACCTAGAATCGTATTCGTGTCGCGACGCACAGTGTTTCTTCTGCGTCGCGATGCTATGCCCTAAAAATTAGGTGCTCACATGTTAGGACAGTGCGTCGCGACATTCGTGGTTTTACGAGTCGCGACGTATTTTTTTGGAAAAATGCGAACCTTCCAAACATATCCATTAAGATGCGTCTCAAGAATGATTCCTTACTCTGCCAACTCTGATGAATTGAATTTTTATCTTCGCGATTTTGTCAAACTTTATTCCGTGATAATCTCGTTTTCACTGGTTTGCTTTGCCTTAAGTGCTTCGTCTATGTTTTTCCCTGCAAAAATAACACACAAAATTAAAATTGCTACAACATATATACACAAAATACAAATAAAAATTTAAATAAAAATAAAATTTTGCATGGGTTGCCTCCCTGCTAGCGCTAAATTGATCGTCTTCAGCCAGACATGACTAAAGTCTTTTTTCAAGGAGGCTTCAACATGGTTTTGGACGTCCGTTAAAGACAATCCCATAAGCATTTCTTTTGAAGGGTCTCTTCCAACGATGGGGTGGCCAAAAGAATTTTGTCTGACTTGGTGCTTGAGCCACCTTTTTAAACTTTGTCGCTCTAGTGTATCCTGAAAGGAAAGAAAGGAAATCATGAGGTCTTGTATGGTGCTTGACTTTGAATGAGAGTGCCATTCTGTCAAGCTTTTACACGGTGTCCTCGATGTGTATACTCCCCAATACAGTGATGTTTCTCCTGAAGTCATGAGATTTTCAATATGGTCAGACATTTTCTCCTCCATTTGTTCTGCATCTTGTTCCACTTTTTCTTCACAAATGTATTTCAGAATTTCATTGTTAACCTCTTCATTTGTCATCTGTGAAATGCATGCTCTAAGATCCTTAATTATTGGTGTGGATGATATAGACATCTCTGCTACTTGTTCCTCCTCATAGATGTAATCAGCGACCAGAGAATTATCCAGATCAAATTGAAACTCTACCGGTTCGGGCTCTAGAACTGATACCTTTTATTCTTGGTACTGCTCAGCCTCTTCCTCTATTAAGGTGTCATCATGAAATACTTGGTACTTGAAGGCTTCGTCAGTGTCATCAGAAAATGTTTCGTGAGGTGTGTAGCTCTGGTTTTCTTGGAATTGTCTCATTTGATCTGTCAGTCTCTGAAGCATGTCATCCTACTTTTCATTACTTTTCTTGAGCATGTCCACCATCTGTCTTATCATCTGTTTTCCTCTGATGAATATGATTTTTGAGGAGGATCATAAGTTGATGGTGGATAAGATGGAGAATATGGTTAAGTGAAATATGTTGGTTCATCATACCATGAAGGATTCTGATAGTTCTGCCACCCTAAATTGTTGTTGTACATGCAATGCTCGCTAGGGTGGTTACCATCACATATCTAACATCTCTGAAATGGTTGAGCAAATATTGTGTTATTTCTCTCTGACATCCATGGATAGTTGATGGGCTGGACAATAGTTCTCAGAATAGTAGATTATTATTCTCTGATATGGGGTGTATCTTCTTCTTGTAAAGCTCATAATTCTTCCATTGCCCAATAATGTTCCATTTTCAACCACTTGGAAATAAAAGAAAGAAGTAAAAATTACAGATAAAAACAAAGAAAATTAGATACAAGTAAAATAGATAGCTTCAAAAATAATAACGAAAGAAAATTAAGTCCCTGGCAACGACGCCAAAAACTTGATCAGTGGTAAACACACATGTAACGCAAACGCACGTCTCGCTAGAGGAGTATAAAATTATCGATCCCACGAGGACTTAATTTCTACTGTTGTTATCAATTATTGATGCTAAATGTTTACATCTAATTAGGGTGAGAATGGAATAATTGCCTAATTGGTTGGTTGAATGCGGATTTACTAAATAAATAAAAATAAATGGAAACAAAGGAATTGATAATAAAGAAAACAAATATCTAGGGTTGTGATTCCACACAATATTATTCTAATGATGAATTGATTCTCTTATATATGTGTAATAAATTAGTTTCTTAACCCGTAACACGAAGATATGCAAAATCCTCTTCCGATGGTCAGATGCAAACACTTAAAATAACCCAAAAACTATTCCTATGTTAACCAAGTTATCCAAATTCATTAAGTTCAAGTTCCAATTATGGCTACCCCCACCTGACAGGTATATGTCTATGTGTTGAGTTTCAATCAAGTCCCAAGATCATAAATCATGCATAAAAACGAGTTGAATACAACCAAGGAGTAAGGCGGAATACATACTCACATTGATGGTTTTGATGCTAGGAAGAACAAGTTGCATTTTCTGCCTCCCTCCAAGCTCGGCAGTGGCTTCCTCATGCAGTGGACTGCTCGGTTTTGCTCCTCTTAGAACCTCAAAAATTCGGCCATGGATGAACACCATTGAAGCTCCAGCTTCAAGCTTTCCAAGCTCACAAATTCGTTTCCCTATCACCATAATATAACCCATGTGTGTGCTAGCACTCATGTTTTGCAACAAAACACTCTCACTTGCTTCTCTTACAATTCGGCAGTGACCAAAAATGAGAAGAAGATGAAAATGGCTCTAAGCCGTGAATGAGAGGGAGAAGAAAAGAGAGGGAGAGGAAGAGATGCGTAAAAGGAGAGAGAGAAAAGTAAAAGTAAAATAAAATGTAATAGGTTTTTATAATTTCTAAAATTAATAAAACCATTTACCATTTCTTTTTACTTTTCCTTAAATGCAAAATCAAAAAGCAAAAAGCAAAAGTTGCTTTTTCAACTTCTACATCAATCACTCAAATCAAGTGACAACATGTCACATCACTCAAAGTGACATTTGATTTGACGATTGATGCGACTAGCGATATGACGCACGATTTGACTTGCGTGCCGCACTCGAATTCGAAATGCGAATGCGCTCGCAAATAATCTCGGGCTCGGGTTCGCTAATTCCAAATTAACGAATTAAATGGTCGCGTCGTAATTAAATGATTACGCCTAGCGAAATCACTATTCACGTCGCTAATGAATTAATTCTAAATTAATTCGTTCGCCCGAATTAAAATCTAATTTAATTCCGCGTCGAAATCCAATTTCTAATAATATATCAAATATATTATTTTATCGATTAATTCCAAATTAATCGTTCTCTCTCTTTAATTAATATTTTATCCCAGATAAAATATCTCCGTGATTAATCCCATTTTAATTTTCTCTCTCTTCTAATTAATCCTAGATTAATTAAGTGCGAGTTATACATCATCGGTGAATCTTCAGGAAGCGACCCATGAGATCTCCGGATATGTTGGCAGTAAATACGATCGTCGGATTATCCGAACACGTAAGTACCTCGCGTTTTTATACGTTTATACGATTTACAGACAAGGTTGGCTTCTAGCAAAGCGCCATGCCTACCCAATTCTCCAGAAATATTCTTACAGGAATATATAGATCTGTATCAAGCGTAGTATACCGTAGTATTGTGTATATCGGCCCAGTATCGGATAGTCACGTGCTAGGGCTGGGGCTGGATAAGTGTCTGCCCCGTCCGAAGCACATGTCGAATGTCTGGTAACTAGTCTCTATAATCAGATATTCATGACCTAGTCACAATATCCTGATTGGTTGCGCAACACTTAAGAGCACTAATACCATATCCTGCGTGACATCATCTCCAATATGACTGAAGTGATACTTCCGTCTTGACATCACACCCAATACACTACGACTCTCTGATAAACCCAGAAGTGGTGTACGCAGAACCGGTTAAAGCCCTGTACCACCAAGACCAAAGTCTATCAATTATCGTAAGTATTAGCGATGCAAGTCTCAGGTTAAGACTATACACACCTACCTTGATTTCGGCCTCCCATAGACACATAGTCATAATACCAATGGGATTCCGAGGGGTCTATCCAGAGCGAAGCTGTTTCCCGTACCATCGGTGAAACACGACCTCCTATCGCACTTGCATAAGTATCCAATACTTATATATATGAGAACTATGCCGTTGTGCCCTCACAACGCACACAAGTGCAATACTAGCCTATTCCGCATTATCGATGTCCTGTCTCGATAATACTCCGGCTAGGGATATTTAATGATTAATCCTTCGGGGATTGATACTGTCTCATATCATTATCAATCCAGGAACTAATCATATGGACCTATCTTCATTTATACATTTATGGTGATCTAATCACAAATGATGAGAGTGCAATTTCCTTGTCACACAGTTAATTTGTACAACAACACCGTGATCTGTATAAATAGTGACGCTATGGGTCATTTTGTCCAACAATCTCCCACTTGGCACATAGCCAGTCACTCGAGTGTCTAACACCCGAACTATGTACGGTTCGCTCAAATTGCTGAGGAAAGGTTTTCGTCAGCGGATTTGCGTAATTATCTTCTGACGCGATTTATACGATCATCACATCGCAACGATGTATGATCCGAACGAATCAGATGATATAGAAGTATATATATGGATCGTCGATGAGACCTTTAATTCCTTAGCCTGTGCTGACGCCTAGCTCAGCTGCTAAAAGAACTATATCTAATTTAATTAGATTTATTATCGATCCAAATGGCTTCAATGCTGCCTCAGCTGCAGCAATAATCCGCATTTGTTGTTAATTCGGCAACAGTTATCTTGCTCGGAATATTTCCAGCTCACTGTCCCAGTGTTCAAACTTTATAGTACCGCAGTATTTACCGGTTTGGAAACTTGCAACAGTGATCCTAGTCACTTCAAGTTCTCCTACTCCATAATTTAAGACAGCATCTTTAGTTCTCTCAGATCCTAACAGATGTTCTTAATCTTCAATCCAGTGACTATCACTTGGATTGACCCGATTGTGACTCCATATGCTCGAAGCGTATGAGACACCAATACAAGTACATTTTAAATGTACAATTTCCAGAGAGTGTTAACAACTCCAAATCTATCCCTGTAGATCGTTATTCCTTGAATAAAGGTTGTTACTCCCCATAATTCTACGAAGAATTTCTTATGAAAGCCAAGCTTTCACCGATTGCTTTATGGGAATTTCATTGTCAGTGCCCTCCCACTAACCTCCTTATATACACAAGAATTATTCCGTTTTGAGTCAAATCATAAACCATTATGATTATTTTCAAAACGTCAGTTCCAAGAACCTTATGCTTGTTTCAATCCAAACATGGATCGAATAACCCGCAAACCTTGTTTTTCGGTTATACAAAATCGTCAGGATGTTGTAAGCATCCTCCAAAAGGTTTCCTTTTCAGGAAAGCGATTTTGATCTGCAACTGACACATTTCATAAATGAAATATGTAGTTATCAACAAGCATCTTCAAAATGGATTTACCATGGCAACAGGTAAAAGGTTGAATCGTTATTAACACAATGTTGATAACGATACCTTTCCGTCAAAAGCCCAGCTTTGTACGTTGGTATGTTGCCTTCCATGTATGTCTTCCCTGAAAACGTTTAATGTACCATAGGCACAATGCCTTGTGGTACAACAACTAGTATCCAAAATAGTTGTTATACATGGAATCCATTTCGGACTCATGGCACTTTGCCATAATAGGGAGTCGATACCTCGTATCACTTCCTCAAAACGTAGTCGGTGGATATACCTTCATAAGATTGACATCTTTATGAGGTTAGATCAGAAACCCATAACCTAGGTTGTTTTCTGACTCTATCCTATCTACTCAGTTCTTGTGTATTCGAAGATTAATGGTACATTTCATCATTGATGAACTATTGTGTTCCATTAAGGACTTCGTGCCTAGAACAGTATTACTCTGATTTTCATCGAGTATCACTATCCTCCCACTGACCACTGTTGGATAATATGACCCATAGCGTCACTATTTGTACATATCACGGTGTTGTTGTACAAATTAACTATGTGACAAGGAAATTGCACTCTCGTCATTTGTGATTAGATCACCATATATGTATAAATGAAGAGAGGTCCATATGATTAGTTCCTGGATTGAGATGATATGAGACAGTATCAGTCCACGAAGGATTAATCATTAAATATCCCTAGCCGGAGTATTATCGAGACAGGACATCGATAATGGCGGAATATGCTAGTATTGCACTTGTGCGCGTTGTGAGGGCACAACGGCATAGTTCTCATATATTTAAGTATTAGATACTTATGCAAGTGCGATAGGAGGTTGTGTTTCACACCGATGGTACGGGAAACAGCTTCGCTCTGGATAGACCCCTCGGAATCCCATTGGTATTATGACTATGTGTCTATGGGAGGCTGAAATCAAGGTAGGTGTGTATAGTCTTAACCTGAGACTTGATTGCATCGTAATACTTGCGATAATCGGTAGACTTTAGTCTTGGTGGTACAGGGCTTTAACCGGTTCTGCGTACGCCGCTTCTAGGTTTATCAGAGAGTCGTAGTGTATTGGGTGTGATGTCGAGACGGAAGTATCACTTCAGTCGTAATGGAGATGATGTCACGCAGGATACGGTATTAGTGCTCTTAAGTGCTGGCCGACCATCAGGATATTATGACAAGGTCATGTATATTTGATTATAGAGACTCGTTACCAGACATCCGACATGTGCTTCGGACGGGGCAGACACTTATCCAGCCCCAGCCCTAGAACGTGACTATCCGATACTGGGCCGATATACATAACATACTACGGTATACTACGCTTGATACAGATCTATATATATTCCTGTAAGAATATTTCTGGAGAATTGGGTAGGCATGGCGCTTTGCTAGAAGCCAACCTTGTCTTGTAAATCGGTATAAACGTAGTACGAGGTACTTACGTGTTCAGATAGTCCGACAACCGTATTTACTGCCAACATATCCGGAGATCTCATGGGTCGCTTCCTGAAGATTCACCTATGATGTATAACTCGCACTATAATTAATCTGTGATTAATTAGTAGAGAGAGAAGATTAATTTCTAGAGAGAGAAAATTAATCTGGGATTAATTGCGGAGTTATTTTATCTGGGATAAAATATTAATTAAAGAGAGAGAACGATTAATTTAGAATTAATCGATAAAATAATATATTCGATATATTATAAGAAATTGGATTTCGACGCGGAATTAAAATTAGATTTTAATTCGGGCGAACGAATTAATTTAGAATTAATTCGTTAGCGACGTGAATAGTGATTTCGTTAGGCGTAATCATTTAATTACGACGCGACAGAAAATTCGTTAATTTGGAATTAGCGAACCCGAGCCCGAGAGTGATTGCGAGCGCATTCGCATTTCGAATTCGAGCGCGGCACGCAAGTCACATCAAGCGTCAAATCGTTAGTCACATCATGCGTCAAATCAATTGTCACTTTGAGTGATGTGACTTGACAACATGTCACTTTATTAAAGTGATGTGATGTGACTTAAAGTAAAAAGTAGAAATGATGAAAGCATTAATAGACTTTTGCTTTTAAAACTTTTGATATATGAAAAATGATTTATATATTTGTTTTTTGTTTTTGGAAACTAAAAATAAATATATAAACCAAATATCATTTTCTCTCTCTTACACACCATTCACGATCTCTCATCTCCCTCTCTTTTCTTCTTCTCCCTCTCACGGCTTCAAGCCGATTTCTTCACAGATTTTTTCTGGTTTCACCGAAATTTTGAGAAGCAAATGAAGAAGCTTAGTGCTAGCACACACATGGGTTGTATTATGGTGATAGGGAAACGAATTTGTGAGCTTGGAATCTCAAAGCTTGGAGCTTTAATGGTGGTCTTCAATGGCCGAAAATGGAGGATTTTTCACAGCCCCAACCGTGCGCCCCTATGCAGTTCCAGATGATCAAACCGAGCTCCATGGATGAAAAAAGGTCTTGTTCTTCCTAGCATCAAACCCATCAATGTGAGTATGAATTCCGCCTTACTCCTTTGTGTATTCAACTCGTTTTTATGCATGTTTGTGTGTTGGATAATATGACCCATAGCGTCACTATTTGCACAGATCATTGTGTTGTTGTGGCAAATTAACTATGTAATAAGGAAATTGCACTCTCATCATTTGTGATTAGATCACCATAGATATATAAATGAAGAGAGGTCCCTATGATTAGTTCCTGGATTGAGATGATATGAGACAGTATCAGTCCACAAAGGATTAATCATTAAATATCCCTAGCCGTAGTATTATCGAGACTGGACATCGATAATGCGGAATAGGCTAGTATTGCACTTGTGCGTGTTGTGAGGGCACAACAGCATAGTTCTCATATATATAAGTATTGGATACTTATGCAAGTGCGATAGGAGGTCGTGTTTCACCTATGGTACGGGAAACAGCTTCGCTCTGGATAGACCCCTCGGAATCCCATTGGTATTATGACTATGTGTCTATGGGAGGCCGAAATCAAGGTAGGTGGTGTATGGTCTTAACCTGAGACTTACATTACTCGCTAATACTTACGATAATCGATAGACTTTGGTCTTGGTGGTAGGGGACTTTTAACAGGTTCTGAGTACACCACTTCTGGGTTTATCAGAGAGTCGTAGAGTATTGGGTGTGATGTCAAGACGGAAGTGTCACTTCATCATATTGGAGTT
>SKCR01012540.1:0-12395 GCA_019454045.1 Zanthoxylum bungeanum
TAATTAGTCCCAAAAGAAAGTATAAGCAATGAAACCACAAGAATATACATGCAAAGCTTGAAGCATGGCGGAATCATACTTACAAAGCTTGTGACGAAATTGATGAAGAGAATCCTTGAGTCTTCAAGGTGTAAACTTTCGGCCAAGAGCAAGAGTGAGGGAAGCTTCAAGTCTTCTAGTATTCCAAGCTCCAAGGTTGTTTCCCTATCACCTCCTTGATCCTTCCTTGTGCTAGCAAAAATGGAGAATGAAAAACAATTTTCTGCCCTTGTTTGAAGCTCACGGCGGCGTGAGCAAGGAAGAAGAAGAGGAAGTGTGCCTTTTCCATTTTCTAATCTCTATATTTGTTTCAAAAAAGTGAGAAAGAAAAAGAAAAGGCAATGATGATATCTCATTTTCCAAAATGAATTTTTTATTAAGAACCCTTCAAAAACCGTGAAAAGGTTCCCTCCAAAAATCCATTAAATGGTCTTATCCACTTACATAGAGAATAGTGACAATGTATCATCCCATAAAGGTGACTAGATACATCCATCCACTAGTCGTGTCAAGTGATGAGACTTCGCGATGTGATTTGCGGGTCCCACTCGTTTCAAAAAACGAATGTGTCCGCAAACACTTTCGGGCTCAATTTCGCTAATTCCGAATTATTAACGAATTTCCGTCGCGACGAGAATTAAATAATTACGCCTAGCGGAATTACTATTCAGATCGCTAACGAATTAATTCTAAATTAATTCGTTTGCCCGAATAAAATCCGATTTTAATTCCGCGTCGAAATCTAATTTCGTTTAATATATCAAATATTTATTTTATCGCGATTTAATTCCAAATTAATCGTTCTCTCACCTAATAAGACATTTTATCCAAGATAAAGTTTCTCCGTAATTAATCCAAGATTAATAAAGTTCGAATCAAACATCATAGGTGAATCTTCAGGAAGCGACCCAAGAGATTTCCGGATATGTTGGCAGTAAATACGGTCGTCGGATAATCCGAACACGTACGTACCTCGTACTACGTTTTTACCGATTTACAAGACAAGGTTGGCTTCTAGCAAAGCGCCATGCCTACCCAATTCTCCAGAAATATTCTTATTGGAATATTAGATCTTTATCAAGCGTAGTATACCGTAGTATCAGTACATCGATCCAGTATCGGACGATCACATGTTAGGCCTGGGGCTGGAAATGTGTCTGCCCCGTACGAAACATATATCGGACATCAAACAACTAGTCTCTTTAAATCGGACAATCCTGACCTGGTCATATTGTCCCGACGGTTGCAACCTTTTATAGAGTACTAGTTCTGTATCCAGCGTGATCATCTCTCCATATGTCTGAAGTGATACTTCCATCTTGACATCACATCCAGTACACTACGATTCTCGATAAACCCAGAAGAGGTGTACACAGAACCGGTTAAAGCCTCGAACCACCAAAACCAAAGTTTACCGATTGTCGCAAGTACTAGCGATGCAAGTCTCAGGTTAAGACCATATACACCTACCCTGATGCGGCCTCCCATAGACACGCAGACATACTACCAATGGGATTCCGCGGGGTCTGTCCAGAGCGAAGCTTTTCCGTACCATCGGTAAAACACAACCTCCTATCGCACTTGCATAAGTATCCAATACTTAAATATATGAGAACTATGTCGTTGTGCCATCACAACTCGCACAAGTGCAATACTAGTCTATTCCGCATTATCGATGTCCGATCTGCGAAATACTCCGTCTAGGGATATTTAATGATTAAACCTTTTATATTGATACTGTCTCATATCATCTCAATACGGAACTAATCATATGGACTTTTGCCATTAATATATCAAAAGTAAATAATTTTACCAAATGGCAAAAAGGCAATTTCATTATCACATAGTTGATTTTGTACAATAATACAATATCATTTACAAAACAGTGACGCTATGGGTCATCATGTCTAACAATCTCCCACTTGGCCTATAGCCAGTCACTCAAGCATCTAATACCTGAACTATGGGTATGTGGTTCAAACACATGCTGAAGAACAGCCTTCGTCAGCGGATCTGCAATGTTGTCATCCGATGCGACCTTCTCGACTTTTACATCGCCACGATGTATAATCTCCCGAATCAGATGGTAACGCCGAAGAACATGCTTGGATCGTTGATGAGACCTTGGTTCCTTAGCTTGTGCTATAGCCCCGTTATTGTCACAATACAATGGTACGGGCTCAGCTGCTAACGGAACTACTCCTAATCCGATTAGGAATTTTCGGATCCAAACTGCCTCATTTGCTGCTTCTGACGCAGCAATATACTCCGCTTCTGTTGTTGAATCGGCAACATTATCTTGCTTGGAAGATTTCCAGCTCACTGCTCCGTTATTCAAACAAAAAATGTACCCTGATTGCGACTTGAAGTCGTCCTTGTCGGTTTGGAAACTTGAATCGGTGTACCCAGACCCTCAAGTTCTCCACCTCCATAAATTAAGAAAGCATCCTTAGTTCGTCTAAGATACTTAAGGATATTCTTAACTGCCATCCAGTGACCTTCACCTGGATCGGCCTGAAAGCGACTGCACATGCTCAAAGCATATGACACATCAGGTCGCGTACATATCATGGCATACATGATCGATCCGACTGCCGAGGCGAACGGTATCCGACTCATGTTATCTCTATCTTTTTTAGTCTTAGGACACATGTCCTTAGACAGAAGGATACCACGTGACATTGGCATCAATCCCCTCTTGGATTGATCCATGTTGAATCGCTTCAACACTTTGTCAATATATGTACTCTGGGAGAGTCCAAGCAGCTTTTTAGATCTATCTCGGTAGATCTTTATTCCCAGAATAAAGGCTGCTTCTCCCAGATCTTTCATGGAGAATTTTAATGAAAGCCAAGCTTTCACCGACGTTAGCATGGGAATGTCATTGCATATAAGCAATACGTCGTCGACATAAAGGACAATAAATGTCAGTGCTCTCCCACTAACCTTCTTGTATACACAAGGGTCATCAGCGTTTTGTACGAAATCATATCTTTTATGATCTCATCAAAACGCTGATTCCATGACCGTGATGCTTGCTTCAATCCATAAATGGATCGATTTAGTTAAAACCTTGTTTGCAAGTCTAGGTACGATAAAACCGTCAGGCTGTTGCATATAAACATCCTCCAAAAGGTTTCCGTTAAGGAAAGCAGTTTTAACGTCCATCTGCCATATCTCGTAATCAAAATATGCAGCTATTGCAAGCATTATCCGAATGGATTTAATCATGGCAACGGGTGAGAAAGTTTTGTCATAATCAATACCATATTGCTGACGATACCCTTTTGCTACAAGCCTAGCTTTGTACGTTTGCACGTTGCCATCCATGTCGGTCTTCTTCTTGAAGATCCATCTGCATCCAATAGGCTTTACGCCTTCTGGTGCATCAACCAGTGTCCAAACTTGGTTGGCATACATGGAATCCATCTCGGACTTCATGGCTTCTTGCCATAAAGCGGAATCAATATTCTGTATCGCTTCCTCATACGTAGCCGGTTCATTATCCTCAATAAGATTAATATCTACATGAGGCGAGATCAGGAACCCATACCTCTCAGGTATCGTCCTGACTCTCTCCGACCTACGCGGTCCTTGTGTATATGAAGATTGTGGTACAGACTCATCCCGGATGGTCTGTTTATGTTCCGTCGTTGATTCATTTCCAGGAACAGTATCACTACGATTTTCATCGAGCTCCACTTCCTCCCACTTACCACTGCATCTAGGAATTCCTTCTCAAGGAAAAATGCATGTAGAGCAACAAATACTTTGTTCTCTTGTGGGTGATGATGAAAGTAATATCCTTGGTTTTCCCTAGGATATCCCACGAAAAGGCATTTATCTGATTTGGGTTCTAGTTTGGTACCTTCCAAACGTTTAACATATGCCCAGCATCCCCAAATCTTCAGGAAAGAGAAACCTGGTTTCCTTCCTGTCCATATCTCATATGGAGTCTGTTCAACAGACTTTGACAGAACCTTATTCAATATAAGTACTGCACTGTTTAATGCGTATCCCCAGAAGGATATTGGTAGCTCAGTCCGACTCATCATCGACCTTACCATGTCTAACAAGGTACGGTTTCTCCGTTCAGACACACCGTTTAATTACGGTTCCAGGAGGAGTCCCACTGTGAAAGAATACCATTCTTTCAAGTAATCTTGAAACTCATAACTTAAGTATTCGCCACCACGGTCCGACCGCAATGTCTTAATACTCTTGCCTGTTTGTTTTTTTTCTACTTCGTGTCGAAACTCTTTGAATTTCTCAAAAGTTTCCGACTTGTGTCTCATTAGATACACATAACCATAACGAGATGCATCATCCGTAAAGGTTACGAAGTAATGATATCCACCTCTAGCCTGGCTAGACATGGGCCCACATACGTCGCTATGAACGAGGGCTAACAGTTCTGTGGCACGTTCACCTTTACCACTAAAAGGTGATTAGGCATTTTGCCTAAAAGACAAGATTCGCAGACATCATATGAATTAGGATCAAATCCGTCCAAGTACCCACTCTTTGTAAGAGTGGATATGCGAGTCTTGTTAATGTGTCTTAGACGACAATGCCACATGTAAGCTTCATCTTTTAGATTACTCCTTTTGAGCCTTTTGTTTGTTATTTTATGTTTAGGAGATTCATTATATTCAAAATATAAAGGCCAATATTTGCAACGGCAGTGCAAATTTCTGCATCATCTTTATATAAATAACACCCAGTGTTTCTAAAAACAAAAGTGTACCCATGCTGGGTTAACAAAGATACAGATATGATATTCCTAGTCAAACTAGGTATATAATAGCAGTTCAAAAGTTTAAGTAAATGCCCCGAGGGCAATTCAAAAACAAAAGTCCCTACAGCCAAAATAGCAACTGGAGTTCCGTTTCCGACTCGTAGATCAACTCCCCTGAATGCCAGCATCCTGCTATTCTGCAGATCCTGCAAATCAGTACATATATGAGCAGCACAACCAGAATCAAAAATCCAATTTTTAAAACTAGAAGTGGTCTTATTTATCTCAATAACAAACATACCAGAGGCTAGTGCCTTGTCTGCCTTGATATCCTCCCTGTGTCCCTTGCTCATTCGGCAGTCACGTTACCAATGACCTTTCTTGCCGCAGTTGAGGCAGACATCTTGAGACTTGTTCCTTGGCTTCCCTGAAGCTTTTGTCGACTTGCCTTTACCCTTGTTCTTATGTTTCTTCTTCCTCACCCCTCCAGTTGCTTTGGGCCCAGCCCTTGGCCTCTGAGAGGTCGATGCATAGTGCTCCTCGCGCTTGCCCCCTTTAAGGAGTTCTTTTTTAGACTCCTTCAAGATGGATAACAGCTCTCCAAGAGAGTCATCCGTGTCCATCAACTTGTAGTTGATTATGATTTGTTTCCAAGAATCAGGAAGTGACTGTAAGATCAAATCTACGGTCAGCTCAGCCTCCAAGACTATTCCCATATTGGCCAACTCATCAATATCGGCGATCATTTGAGCCCCGTGGGCCTCAACTGATGCTCATTCAGTCATTCGGGCGCGGAAGAGTTTCTTCACCAACTCGTATCTCTCCATCCGCTTATTGGAGCGCTGGAGATCTCGCAGTCTAGCCATCAAATTATAAGGATCCAAGTCCCTATTTTGGCGACGAAAGTACTGAGTCATCGAAGCTAACATAATAGCCTGAGCTGTGTCACAATCATTGCTGTGAGTTTTCCATAACTCCAGCTCAGTGGGTCAGTGGGCTTAGGCGGGAGAGGTGTCTGTATAGTGTACAGCATCCTCTCAGCCCCAAGGACTATCCTCAGGTTCATTTCCCAATCAGCGAAGTTTGTGCCCTTAAAGACATTGTCACCCATGATGATGTCTCGAACATTTACCTTGCTTGCCATCTCAACTACGATAGTCCAACTATCTAGTTAACGATAAATGGGTACAGTCAAACTGTTACAAGAAAAAATAACAATGAATTAGTCCAACTAATTTTAATTAAAAAACTAAATAATTTTTGAAAGACGCGTAAGGCTAAGTATCTGAATGAAATTGCAAATTCAATACTAGCCTCCCACTATTTTCATCAAGTCTCTAACCTCTGTTGAGAACTTGGGAAATCTTATTTCCTAGTGGGCTAGGATCCCGTTAAATAACACACAACCTTGACTTTGGCCAACAAGTTGTATGCTATTTAACTAGGTAGATATCAAAGATCAATTGGATCCCATCCAATTCCTAGATCCGGTTAGGTGGACATCCAAGTCCAAAACATATGTATATTTACTTATGCAATGTATCTAATACATTTTCCTAACCATATCCTCCGAATCATCTAGGCCTTGGCTTTGGCACAACAAACCTAATGATTCCGGTTAAGCGGGACCATTGACAAGGAAAGTTTCGTAATCAATGTCGTTGGACAAGAAGTGATCTTGACTTTGGCCAACAAATCACAACTTGGACAAGACACCGCCGTGGAACAAAACTCTCATGATTCAAACACATCCTCAATTGACAAAGGTCTTGACTTTGGCCAACAAACCAATGCCAATTTTGGATCTTGAACTAGAATCATTCGATGGAAGGATAATCACTTAATATAAATTGAGGGATTTTTGCGTAATGGCAACCAATTTATTATCTTTGCTAGGTCTCATCATCATACACCCTTAAACATGCTTCTAAAACATCATAAAGTGCTTAAAGTAAATTAATAGTGATATACGGATGGATATGTAAAACAACTTGTTCCTAGAACAAATCACTCCCTTTCTCTCCCCGCTAGCAATATTCTACTTCTACCCAATTACATAATACAATAAGAGAAACCTCATTTACATTGAGGGGAATTAGGTGAGAAGAGAATACAAAGAGATAAAAGAGATAAGGCTGGACACGCAGGTCCAATTTATAAATTCTAAATTACAATAATTTCTAAAATTACCCTTTCCCTTCTAATATCCATCCGATATACACTATTCATTCATCACATACATATATATCCAATCAAGACATGCTATACAACCAATCAAATCCAATTAATTAGTCTTTGTTTAAGTGATCATCCAATGTTCAAACAATGGTTTGATTTTGCGCGAGTCCAACTCGTTTGAGAATAAGTACATAAGGTATGAATTCACGAATTATATCGAACTACCTGTTAAATCCAATTTAAGTCGTATTCAATACTAATTCAATTTATTTAATTCCAATTAAATGTTTAGACTTTTAATTCGCTTTTAAAGACTTAGATTCTAAATCTAATTCTAATTGGGTCTCCAAGCCCAACCAACATCCAATGTTTGTTTAATTAAAGTCCGATGGGCTTTCAATTGATTTATCAAGGCTTGGGCTTTGGTCAATGTGGGTCAAACCCAATTACCAAGCCCAAATAAGGAATCACCCTTAAATGCCATAAAATCAATTTCAAGCCCATAAGGCCCAATTAAATATTAAAGCCCATTTTACTATATTTGGACTTAATGGAGTGATTTAAGCCCAAATTGGATCCAATCCTTTTGGCCCAAATCTACTTGGCCCAACCAAGCCCATTATGCCCAAATATAATAATACAAGCCCAATTATACAATCAAGCCCATTAATTAAATTTTAATATTCCAAATTTTAAAATTCAATTAATTAAAGTGTAAATCCATGATTAATTCATTAAACCAAATTTTCAAAAACATCAATTTAATTTATTAATCATCACTTGTTCAAAACATATGTCCAACATTTATTTGAACAAAAAATCAAGTCCTTTAACATGCATATTGCATTCGGCCAAGAGGGATTTTTGCGTTCGATTTGTTTTTCAATCCAATTGAATCACTAATCTAAATCCCGTATACGTTTTAAGTCATCTAATGAACTTGCAAACAGAAAAACATTCAGTGCAAGGACCTCCATTTTCTGTCAAGCAACAATTTTGGGGAACAAATCATCCAATGCATTTTTCTCAAAATTGATAATGTATTACATCATATCATACATATAATCATGCTTAAGTCATCTAATAAACTTGTGCATGAAAAATTCAAACCAGTGGAAGCACCTCCACATTCGGCCAAGACAACCATTTTGGGGAAAAATCATCCAATGCATTTTTCTCAAAATTGATCATGTATATATCATATATCATACATATAAGCATACTTTAGCAACAATTTCACAAGAACATGCTTCAATCAATTTTCCCCAAATTAACCCTAATGTATTTCATGCTTAAACATAGCTCCATGATACCATTGTTGGTTTCTATAATTAGTCCCAAAGAAAGTATAAGCAATGAAACACACAAGAATATACATGCAAAGCTTGAAGCATGGCGGAATCATACTTACAAAGCTTGTGACGAAATTGATGAAGAGATCCTTGAGTCTTCAAGGTTGTAACTTTCGGCCAAGAGCAAGAGTGAGGGAAGCTTCAAGTCTTCTAGTATTCCAAGCTCCAAGGTTGTTTCCCTATCACCTCCTTTGATCCTTCCTGTGCTAGCAAAAATGGAGAATGAAAAACAATTTTTCTGCCCTTGTTTGAAGCTCACGGCGTGAGCAAGAGAAGAAGAGGAAGTGTGCCTTTTCAATTTTCTAATCTCTTATATTTGTTTCAAAAACGTGAGAAAGAAAAAGAAAAGGCAATGATGATATCTCATTTTCCAAAATGAATTTTTTATTAAGAACCCTTCCAAAAACCGTGAAAGGTTTTTCCCTCCAAAAATCCATTAAATGGTCTTATCAACTACATAGAGAATAGTGACAATGTATCATCCATAAAGGTGACTAGATACATCCATCCACTAGTCGTGTCAAGTGATGAGACTTCGCGATGTGATTTGCGGGTCCCACTCGTTTCAAAAACGAATGTGTCCGCAAACACTTTCGGGCTTAATTTCGCTAATTCCGAATTAACGAATTTCCGTCGCGACGAGAATTAAATAATTACGCCTAGCGGAAATTACTCAGATCGCTAACGAATTAATTCTAAATTAATTTGTTTGCCCGAATAAAATCCGATTTTAATTCCGCATCGAAATCTAATTTCGTATAATATATCGAATATATTATTTTATCGATTAATTCCAAATTAATCGTTCTCTCACCTAATAAGGCATTTTATCCAAGATAAAGTTTCTCCGCAATTAATCCAAGATTAATAAAGTTCGAATCAAACATCATAGGTGAATCTTCAGGAAGCGACCCAAGAGATTTCCGGATATGTTGGCAGTAAATACGGTCGTCGGATAATCCGAACACGTACGTACCTCGTACTACGTTTTTACCGATTTACAAGACAAGGTTGGCTTCTAGCAAAGCGCCATGCCTACCCAATCTCCAGAAATATTCTTATTGGAATATTAGATCTTTATCAAGCGTAGTATACCGTAGTATCGCGTACATCGATCCAGTATCGGACGATCACATGTTAGGCCTGGGGCTGGAAATGTGTCTGCCCCGTACGAAACATATATCGGACATCAAACAACTAGTCTCTTTAAATCGGACAATCCTGACCTGGTCATATTGTCCCGACGGTTGCAACTTTTATAGAGTACTAGTTCTGTATCCAGCGTGTGTGTTGGATAATATGACCCATAGCGTCACTATTTGTACAGATCACGGTGTTGTTGTACAAATTAACTATGTGACAAGGAAATTGCACTCTCATCATTTGTGATTAGATCACCATAAATGTAAAAATGAAGAGAGGTCCATATGATTAGTTCCTGGATTGAGATGATATGAGACAGTATCAATCCCCGA
Source organism: Zanthoxylum bungeanum (assembly GCA_019454045.1). Classification (NCBI taxonomy): domain Eukaryota; kingdom Viridiplantae; phylum Streptophyta; class Magnoliopsida; order Sapindales; family Rutaceae; genus Zanthoxylum; species Zanthoxylum bungeanum. The sequence goes on from SKCR01012540.1 coordinate 9,783, forward strand.
AGGATTAATCATTAACTATCTAGCCGAGTAGCCGGAGTATTATCGAGACTGGACATCGATAATGCGGAATAGGCTAGTATTGCACTTGTGCGCGTTGTGAGGGCACAACGGCATAGTTCTCATATATATAAGTATTGGATACTTATGCAAGTGCGATAGGAGGGTGTTTCACCACATTGTAGGGAAAACGGGAAACAGCTTCGCTCTGGATAGACCCCTCGGAATACCATTGGTATTATGACTATGTGTCTATGGGAGGCCAAAATCAGGGTAGGTGTGTATGGTCTTAACCTGAGACTTACATCGCTAATACTTACGATAATCGATAGAGTTTGGTCTTGGTGGTACAGGGCTTTAACCGGTTCAGCGTACACCACTTCTGGGTTATCAGAGTCGTCGTGTATTGAGAGTCGTAGTGTGTTTGGGTGTGATGTCAAGACGGAAGTATCACTTCAGTCATATTGGAGATGATGTCACGCAGGATACGGTATTAGTGCTCTTAAGTGTTGCGCAACCATCGGGATGTTATGACTAGGTCATGCATATCCGATATTATAGAGACTAGTTACCAGACATCCGACATGTGCTTCGGACGGGGCAGACACTTATCCAGCCCCAGCCCTAGCACGTGACTATCCGATACTGGCCGCCGATACACAATACTACAGTATACTACGCTTGATACAGATCTATATATTCCTGTAAGAATATTTCTGGAGAATTGGGTAGGCATGGCGCTTTGCTAGAAGCCAACTTGTCTTGTAAATCGGTATAAACGTAGTACGAGGTACTAACGTGTTCGGATAGTCCGACGACCGTATTTACTGCCAACATATCCGGAGATCTCATGGGTCGGTTCTTGAAGATTCACCGATGACGTATGACTCGCACTTTAATTAATCTGGGATTAATTAGAAGAGAGAGAAAATTAATCTGGGATTAATTGCGGAGTTATTTTATCTGGGATAAAAATTAATTAAGAGAGAGAACGATTAATTGGAATTAATCGATAAAATAATATATTCGATATATTATAAGAAATTGGATTTCGATGCGGAATTAAAATTAGATTTTAATTCGGGCGAACGAATTAATTTAGAATTAATTCGTTAGCGACGTGAATAATGATTTCGCTAGGATCCCGTTAAATCATTTAATTACGACGACGAAAAATTCGTTAATTTGGAATTAGCGAACCCGAGCCAGAGAGTGATTGCGAGCGCATTCACATTTCGAATTCGAGCGCGGCACGCAAGTCACATCAAGCGTCAAAATCGCAAGTCACATCAAGCGTCAAATCACATGTCACATTGAGTGATGTGACATTTGAGTGATTGATGTGAATTGATTTGAGGTGATAGACAAGCATTTAATGCTTTGCTTTTTGAAATAGAAAAAGTAAATGGTTTATTAAATATTTTTGGAAATTATATAAACCTTTTACAATTTTTTATTTTCTAACTCATTTCTCTCTCTCTCATTTACGGTATTAGATTTTTGGAGCCAAAAAGCCTCTCCATCTTCTCTCTCGGTCTTGGACCGTTCTTCATCTCTTTTTCTGGTTTTCTGCCGATCAAAAATGAGAGAAGCAAAGATCTTGTTGCAAGATCTATGTGCTAGCACACTCATGGAGTGATACAAAGGTGATAGGGAAGTGAGTTCGTGAGCTTGGAAGCTTGAAGCTTGGAGCTTCAATGGTGTCTCCCATGGCCGAATAGAAGATGAAGAAACACCCCCCCGCCGAGCAGTCCACATGTGCACAGTTCACTGCGAGAAGGAGGAAGCAGTGCGTTTTTCTTCCATCTTCGTAGCATCCAACCGATCAATGTGAGTTTATTCCGCACCTCATTGGTTGTATTCACTCATTTTATGCATGATTATGATCTTGGGACTTGATTGAAACTCAACAATGGTATCTTGAGCATTGGTTGCATAAAACGAATTAGGGTTCTTGAGCAAAATTTGGGCTTTTTGATTTAAGCATGATTTTAACAATTGTTTGTTTAAGAATGCTTGTATATGATTAAATTAGAGTTATATGTAATCAATTTGAAGAAAAATTGATTGGATTGATTTTCCCCAATTTGCTTATGTTGGCCAAACACTTTAATTTGGGTAAACTCAATTTGAGCATCAAATGATTAAATTGTTTAGTATAGTATGCTTGAATGAGGTTGAATTGATGTTGTGCATAATCAATTTCATGAAATTTGGTTGGATCCATTTTTTCCCCAAATTTGGGCATGACAAATTTGGGTAAACTTGATTTTGAGCATGTTTAATGAAGTTGGATGATTTAGAATGCTTGAATGTTGTTTAATTGATGATTGATTAGATCAATTTGATGAAAAGTGTTTGGAACAATTTTTCCCCAATTTGCTTGTGATGGCCGAATTTGGCAAGGCCCTAATGTCTTGGTTTTTTGATTTTTTTGTTCATTGGATGACTAGAAATCATTTGGGGATGTTGAATTTATGTTTGATTGGGTTCAATTGGATTGAATTTGATTTGGGCATATTTTTTCCCCTTATGGCCGAGACTTTAGCATGTATAATTGGGTTTGATCTTGATTTAATTATGTTGGATATGATTAATTGATGATAAGCATGATTA
>SKCR01012541.1:0-12405 GCA_019454045.1 Zanthoxylum bungeanum
ACTGGTGCACTACATAACTTCATTTTAAGATCCTGGAATGCACGCTCCTACTCTTGTCCCCATTTGAAACCAACAGTTTTCTTCACTACTTCAGTCAGTGGTGCAGCAATACTACTGAAGTCCTTAACAAATCTGCGGTAGAAGCTTGCTAATCCATGGAAGCTTCTAACTTCTGTCACTGTCGTTGGTGTAGGCCAATCCTGAATCGCCTTCACCTTCTCTACATCAACTTCGATGCCATCTGCACTTACAACAAAACCAAGGAAAACAATCCTATCCATACAAAAAGTGCACTTACCAAAGTTAGCATACAGTTTTTCCTGTCTCAACACTTCAAGAACATGCTTCAAATGTGTAACATGCTCATCTAATGTTTTACTGTAAACTAAGATGTCATCAAAATAAACTACAACAACTTACCTATAAAAGCACGCATAACATGATTCATCAATCTCATAAATGTGCTAGGTGCGTTTGTAAGACCAATGGCATAACTAACCATTCATACAAGCCATACTTGGTCTTAAATGCAGTTTTCCACTCATCTCCTTCTCTCATGCGAATTTGATGGTATCCACTCTTTAAATCAATCTTACTAAAAACTTGGAACCATGCAATTCATCCAACATGTCATCTAGTCTAGGAATAGGGTGACGATACTTTACCGTTATATTGTTGATCGCTCGACAATCAACGCACATACGCCACGACCCATCTTTATTAGAACTAGAAGAACTGGTACCGCACAGGGACTCATACTTTCTCTAACATACCCTTTCTCCATCAACTCCCTCACTTGCTTCTGAAGTTCCTTCGTCTCCTCCGGATTGCTTCGGTAGGCTGGTCTGTTGGGAATGACTGCGCCAGGTAAGAAATCTATCTGGTGCTCAATACCTCTAATGGGTGGAAGCCCACTAGGAATGTCCTCTGTCGGCACATCACTGAATTCCTGTAAAAGAGATGAAATGGACACAGGAAGCAAAGGGTCAGTGTTAGCAATACAAATACGGTGTTCCTTGTAGACCAACAAAAGCATAAGCTTGCTAGCCTTAAAAGCTTTCCTTGCTTCACCTTCACCCATGTAAAAGCTATTTTTCACTCGCCCTTTTATTTCCCCCTTAAGTTCACTCACACTCCCCTTAGAAACACTCACGGCCTTTGCCTTATTTTCCTACTAGGTTCGGTCACACTCCCCTCACGTGTTTTCCCCAAGGCTGTGTTTGCACTCTCAATCTCTCAATCTCTCTCAAGTTGCAACTTGACTTGATCCTCGTGGACTTGCTTTGGTGTGAGTGGTACAAGGTAATGGGTTTTCCCTTATATTGAAAGGAATACTTATTCTTGAACCCATCGTGAATAACTTTCCTATCAAACTGCCACGGCCTGCCCAAAAGAATATGTCCTGCATGCATCAGTATCACATCACATAGGACATCATCCGTGTATGGCCCAATTGTAAAGCTCAATAACACCTGCTTTGTCACCTTTATCTCGCCACAATCATTTAACCACTGCAACTTATAAGGCTTGGGATGCTTTAAGCAATCTAATCCCAACCTCTCAACTAAAGCCGTACTTGCGACATTAGCACAACTGCCCCCGTCAATGATCATACTACACCCTTTACCATTCACACGGCATCTGGTATGAAATATGTTCTCCCTCTGTTGATCACTCTCATCCTCAACAATTTGTGCACTCAAAACACGCTTGACAACTAAGGACAAGTTATCCAGCGGGTATGCAGCTCCCTCTTTGTCACTAGTATCCTCAATCTCAGGCTCATCATCATCAACCTCAACCTCACTGTCATTAGAATTACTTCACCACTCTTCTTATTAATCACTAAGGTGCGCCTGTTAGGGCACTGTGAATAATAGTGTCCCATGCCCAAACACTTGAAACACTTGATGTCCTTTGTCTTTGGTGTTGTACCTTCAGGTTTCATTCTAGCCTTGCCTGGTTCTGCAACTTCTTTACCCTTGGCACCAGGTTCAGCCCTTGGCTTGTTAAAGCCTCCATCTCGTCGATCATTAGGAACCCATTTCCCCTTCCATGTAGAAGTAGTCTGAGTACCAAATCTGGATGTAGACTTCTTCTTGAGTTGCCTTTCTACCTTGACAGCCATGTGAAGCATATCCTCCAAATCAACATAATGATGCAACTCCACCATGTTGGCAATCTCTTTGTTCAAGCCCCCTAAAAACCGTGCCATAGTAGCCTCTGCATCCTCCACTACATTCGCTCTGATCATGGCAACCTCCATCTCAGTATAATAATCATCTACACTCTTGGTCCACTAATACAAATGTTGTAGTTTCTGATACAACTCTCGGTAGTAATGGCTGGGTATAAATCGTTTCCTCATGAGACCTCGAAGTTCTTCCCACGTCTGAATTGGCCTCTCATAATTCCTCATTCGGTTGGTGACAATCTGATCCCACCAAATCATAGCATAATATGTGAATTCCATGACTGTTAGATTGATCTTCTTTTCATCTGAGTAATGATGACAATTGAAAATCAATTCTATTTTCTTCTCCCACTCTAAATATGCTTCTGGATCATTCTTGCCTCGGAAGTTTGGTATTTTGATCTTGATGTGCTCAAATCACCATCAACATCACCAAGTCTACCGTATCCTCTCCTATCATAATCCCCTCTTCTGTCATCAAATGCACCTCTACCATCAAACCGCCTATCCCTCCATCTTCCTCCTATCAAACCTCCTATTAGGCCTCCTATCAGGCTCTGGCTGAAATCTCTCCTCCACATCATTAAGATCATCAGAATCATCAAACTCATTTTCAGCTTCTTCTTCATCTGGTGGTGCCCGTCGTGGTGCCACATTCTGAGCTGGTGGTATATGTCGAGGTGGTGGTCTGGGAACACTGCCTGTTCGATATGATGTGAATATGACTTACCCAAAGTTAACAACAATGTGTAATCTTCAAGCTAGCATAAACAACAAGAACCAGTAGGTGGAATAATGCGAATAAGAATAGTAATCACGAAGACTCAATCAAAGAAACTTAAGCTAAAGAGCACGGAATAAGAAAAAAAAATGAGTTAGCGAAATGCGCAAACAAACAAGCAAGCACTCAATGTGACACTTAGCCAATCTTGTAATCACTCTTTACTGTTTTGTCTCACTTACTCTTTTTTTTTTTAACTTTTCTCTTTTCACTCCTTTCTTTTGCCTCTCACACTCACAAGTGTATACAAAGCAAATGAAATACAATGCAAATATCAATATTTCAAGAGGTAGCAAGTAAAATGCTTGGATATACACGAAATTAGTGCAAATTTGGTGCACTCAACCTCACTTCACTTGATTCTTCAACATTAACAACACAAATCAGCAAAGGTACACTATGTATAACTCACGACAATTATCAACTTCATGCATTTCAATTTGTTTCATCATTCATTCACTCACTTTCATCACCAATGCACTCAAACACTCTTTCTTTTCACTCAAACTCACAAGATTGCACTAAGATCACAGGAATGCAAATAAGCAAGTTCACGCAAATGCCAAGATGAATGATGTCAATTCTGATTTTTGCAAAGCTGATATGAATAATACTTAGGGAAACAACACTAATTGCACGTATTCAACAATAGAAAGACAAGATATGTCAATAAATCTCACATAGTCAAATCTGACCTGATTCTTTTTTTTTTTTTTTTATCAATCTGACCTGATTCCTTTTTTTTTTTTAACACAAATAACTTAATAACAATGTTGAACACGTCCTAGTAACATACAATTAACAAATAAACACTTTATTTAAGTAAAGAAAATAAAGCTCTAATTTTGACTCAAAGACCGAAACTAGAACATGAAGAAATACTCATGATCAATCAAAAACACTCAAAGGCAGAATGTTATTCATGCTATTTTGATCACAAATAAACAAGAAACAGCAAGAACCAACAAGATCCAACAAAAACTAAGAATCAATATGAACAAGTATCTTGATGACCAACAAACAAAATAAAGACTAAATCAAAAAAACACAAAGTAAAGACAGAAAAATCAGACCTTGGAACCCTAAGCTCTGATACCAAATGACGCGGAACTCACTTGGAGGATTAGGCCAAGCAAACCCCTCGCAGCGGACAGAACCCCAAGAACCGCGAATTTGATTTTGTAGGAACAAAACCCTTCCAAGGCCACAAAGAAGACCCACAAAGAACTTGTCTTTGAGAACCCTTAAGATGATTCCTTGAAGTGTTCTGCTAGCACGGAGAGACGCCACTAAGGTTGCCACGCCTTAGATAAGTCGATTGCATGAAATAAGGGGAATCCCTCCCTTAAGCAATTTTTGGACAAAGCCAAGCTCTCAATGGAGATGAATTTCGAAATTTGGTGATTAGCTTCTCATTAAGATGAAATGAGTTTAAATAGTACAATGAAATAAACCCTAATGGGTGCAAAATGACCAAAACACCCTAAGTTGCTAACTAATGGCTATTAAATGGCCATGCCCTTAATAGACATTTAATAACAAACACAAAGTCAAAAGAAACAAAGACTTAATCAATAACAAACAAAGAGTTAATAAATAACTTTGCCAAAAAAGTCTAAAGCAAAAACACAAAATCATAAAAGTCAACAAATGTGGAAAACTTTTCCAAATTTGTCTAAAGTTGTTTCCTTGCACCAAAAGTCCTCCAAATTCGTGGATTCCATGTATAAAGGCATAATGATGTGTCATAAAGTCCAATAAGTCTTGTCTTGGCCGAATATTTAGTGTCGGGCTTGAATCGGCTTGATCCGTTAAAAATATACTCGGCTTCAAGATTGCTGGTGCGTTACTCTGGTATGACTTGGGTCAAGTGAAATAGCTTCGGACCCACTCCATTGAAGCCCTCATGTGACGCCAATATGCCCCGGAGTTGTCTGTCACACTCGACCATGGCATTCTGCGCTAGCCCCGCCATTGCGTCTCTGATCTTCTTAGCTCTTTGGCGTGTGATTGGGCCTGTTGGCAATTGCAAAGGATCTAATGTTCCTTGAGTTGTTGGATTCATGTCAAGAATGAAAGAAAGTTGTTTTCAATTTATGAAAGTGACATCAGAAAAGATAATTTGAGATGAATTGGTTTTTAGAACCATGTATTTTCAAAATCATTTTAGTACCTATTTTCTTAAAAAACTGTCTACTCACTTAGATCGTTCAAACGATCTAACCCCCATCACTCCTAGTTTCTTTATTTTGTAGGTTTACACGATAGATGAGCTCGGGATGATGGATATCGATGGCAGTCACTAAGGTATTTGGTCCACCAGATCCAGTCAGAATCAGAGTCCAGTTCAGTCAGAGTCATGAAATATCATGTATCAAATATGTAATGCATTATAAGTGTTCACTATCAGAGTTGTTGACGTGTAGTGAAACATAGTACTTAGCATGCAAATTGTCATGCATTTGTGTTGATGAGTTGGGCATTGTTCCCATGCATGAGTATATATATAAGTGAGATTAGCAGTTGTCATAGAGATAAAGGCTCAAGGGGATAGGTCGGCCTATTCCCTACCGGTAGTATCTCCAAATCGGGGATCTTTCAGGCTGGTTATGATAGTTTAGGAATATGAGAATTTCTATGTTTTAGAACTTGTATTTTATAATTGTAATGTTTAAATGCATACTTTCAATAGTTGAATTAGATGTACTTAGAATGAGTGAATTAGAAACTTAAGCCAATGAGTATAGTAGCAGAGCAATCTGAACAACCTGAAATTATATGCTTATAAGTTGAGTTATGTAAGTCGCAATCATGTTCCGTAAAATTCTGGATAAACTAGACACATAAAAGAGTAGCATATCAAAAATCATAATTTTTAGACTTAAAATGAGGCCGAACCAAATTTTTGAAGTTGGGCCACCTGCTGCCTCTACACCCAGTTTGTTTTCTGAATAGCCCTTAAACTTCAGCCTATAACTTGAGTTTCTGAAATCGAAATTAATATCTGTAAAAATTAATATTTAAGATCTGGATTCATTCCCAATTAGTTACAGTGAATTTTTAAAGTTAGACGTTAAGCAGTGAATTATTATCGACTAGTAGAATTTAAATTCATGCATCCATACTTACGTTACTTCAAACCTTAGCCCGTAAAAATTCATAAACCACGCTTATAAGTTTGTAACTCAGCAAGGTCAAGTATTCATCCATTGCATAATTTATTTATTGATCAGAAGCATATCTCACAACTTATGATCTAATAAAGTCTATCGATTATAGATTATCGGCAGGAACCGTGATTCTCTTCGACACCAAGAAGTATTGCCAGTCAGTTTCCAAATCAGTGAGTGGATACTTTATTTTCCTAATGTTGTATTGATTTTATAAAGATATGTGAATTTATTTATATTTAAGGTATACTTTGAGATGAGACACAAGTTTCCAAAATGATTTGATGAGTTAAAAATATTTTTAGACCAGTTCAGAAATATTATCATGTTTTGATATTTTGAGATGATTTTTTATGAATTTTTATAGATTGGGGAAAAAACCCAATCTCAAGACTTTTGGAATTGACGGATATAGCAGACATGTGCACATGTAGTTTCAGGACTAGAGAGACGGTGATATGTAACGTCCCTAAATCCTTATTTCAGGGCCAGGATGACAGCATTGATTAACGCTCATGTCTCTAGTTCAGTGACTTGAGTGACGGTGATATGTAATGCCCCAAGGCACTAGTGACGCGTGTGCGGGGATAGAGATACGTAAAACCCTCGTACGTCAGTTGTTTTTAGATGTGATTTTTTCGAAAGAAAGTTTTATGAGAGATCTCAGAGTTTTACAGAAAAAAAGAAATTTCTAGAAAAGTATTACAGAAAGAGATTCAGACAGTAAAATAGTTTTCATAAAAGATTAGCTTTCTTTAGATGATTTCAATTTCAGTTAATAAATTTTTCATAAAGCATTTTAGTTCCCGTATTAAACTGTCCACTCACTAGGTCGTTCAATGATGTGACCCCCCAACTCCACAGTTTGTTTTGCATGTAGCTTTATTTGGTGAGTCATAGCCGAACATGAGCTTAGGATCAAGCAATATAGTTTACTACAGTCACTATAGAGTGGGTCTGTCATGCTAAGTTTGTTGTTCTCATTCAGATAGAATGTCTATATGTCGGTATGAGTCAAGTCTAAATGTATGTGATGTTAATCATATAAAGTATAAGTATTTATTTAAAGTCAGTAAGTTGTTTGTATATTTCTTGAAATATTTTAATAAATGTTTGTTATAGTAACATAGTTAAAGGAATAATCAAGAAAGTTTAGAAATAATCAGAGGCTCAAGGTGGTGGTGGAGTTCCATCTCCTACAGATAGCATCTCCAAGAGAGGGATGTTACACCCTGAATTTACAGAGGGAACCCAAGCCAGATCCTACGACGTCTGAGGTTGAGATGGAGGGGTCTGATGAGGAGGCGGCTGACGAGAAGGGAACCTATGATAATAAGGGATGAACAACTCACTTTATAGAGATAAAAAGTGGTGTAGTGATGAATTCCAAAGAACCAAAAAAGTCGCCTGAAAGGGAAGCATATAGAGAGGAAATATCATCTCAATAGGGAGATAGTGCAAATAGCATCTGTAGATAATCTGGCTGAGTCATTTGGAAAGACCTCGACGGATAATGTGTTTGCATGTATAGCCTAGAGCATCATCTAATATGTAAATAGAATTTTATTTTAAGTAATAAATAATATAGTTATTCATTTATCAAGTGTTGAATTTAAAGTTGCATATTATAAATTATCAGGTATGCCCTTGGTTACTAAATGTACTTTCAGACTTAGTGTATAAGTGATATACACAATAAGATTTAAGTCTGAAATTAGTAATCTTAAATAGTCCGTAGAGAGCAAACGAAGACATGCACTTTGTTTGTAGTTTATCTACAGCTGCGGTCCATTCCATATTTTATGACGACTTTGATCCAGGTCTGTTCATGTGGTGATATCGAAATATAGGTGCCTTTTATAATGTGGTCATATAAAACTAGACCTAGTCAGAAATGAATTTCTTTTCATATCCGTTAAATAAAGAAATTCATATCAGTCTAATGTATGATCATGTATGGGTTGATCTGAATCTTGAGTGTACTACTAACTCATGCATGGCAGGCTATGTCCTTTAATTTACAAAGGTGAGGTTGGTGAAGAAATCCCAACCAATAACTACGTACTTTGGGAACATGGTTTAATTTATGGTTGAGGATGTTTTACATAGATATGAATACACACATTCTTATGAGAAGTAGAAGAGTATCTTTCTTAAGGTTGATTCAGTACTTGAACACTTAGAGCGCTCGGATCTTTCTATTACGAATCAAAAGATAGAAATTATGAATAAATTTATCATTAAAGAATCAATGGTACTTATATCACAAAATAATTAGAGGGGTATAACAAACATTATGATCCGACTCTGATTACGAGATACTCAAGGACATCTATATGCAGTGATTATATCGGTGGACACCCGACTAGGTTCGGTTTATGTAAAATATATATAGTGACGAGAGTGCAGTCTTAGATTTTTAGTGGAATAATCAAGAATTAATAATTCAGAACACTTATTTAAATAGTTTTAATTAATATTCTGAAATAACTCGAACTTAGAGCTGCGAGTCTATTTGGTCATCGTGCTAGCTCGATATACTATAGAAAATCACATAATAATTGGATGGTCCAATTATAAACTCACATGCATGATAATTTATTATGATAAAATTATTAATATGATTAATAAATATTGTCACACAAGAAAACTATATTAAATGACTTTAATAAAAAAAAATCAAATATTTATGATTGTGATATAATCATATCATAAATTTAAAAGTTTATTTTGGATTGGTTAAATTATAATTTATAATTTAATACTAAAATTTTGAATTTAATAAGTTTTAAATTTGATTTCAATACACAATATTTCAAAATTCAAGTTAAATATTTTAATGGTCGATATTTAATGTAATGATAGATATTTAATGTGATTTTTATTAAAACAATAAAATTATAATTTGTTGTTATAAAAATTCATCATTGCCAAAAATTCAAGTCTTCTAGGAGGTTAAAATTGTAATTTGATTGCAAGACCACCTACAACTCCATGTCCCGGATCACAAACAACGACACAATCAACACCAGAACCAGATTGTGCTTCTCTTGTGGATCGTATTGTTATGCGTGCTAAGAGTTGGAGTAGTAAGTTTCTCTCTTATGCAGGTCGACTTCAGCTTATTAAGTCTGTGTTGTTCTCCATTCAAGTTTATTGGTCTTCCTTATTTATTCTTCCTAAGTCTGTTGTTAGGAAGGTGGAGACGATTCTGCGTTCTTTCCTTTGGAAAGGTAGTACGCTCACCTCTTCTGGGGCGAGAGTGGCTTGGAGTAAAGTTTGTTTACCTCTTAAGGAGGGGGGGCTGGGGATTAAGAGTTTGGATTCTTGGAATAGAGCGGCTATTGTTAAGCACATTTGGTTTCTTTGTTCTGGCCAGGTTTCATCTTGGTCGAATTGGGTTCGCTCTTATTTGTTGAGGGGGAGAAGTTTTTGGGAGGTCCATTGTCCTACAGACTGCTCTTGGAGCTGGCGTAAGATCTTGGAGCTTCGTTCTTGGTCCCGACGGCGGATTAGAGTTAGGATTGGGAATGGTGAGAAGACTTTACTGTGGTTTGATTATTGGCATCCTATGGGCCCGATTGTGGACACGTTGGGTGAGAGAGTGATTTATGACTCTGGCTTGGATAGGATGGCCACAGTTGCTTCCATTATCTCTGATTCTACTTGGCGTTGGCCCCCTTCTAGGTCTGCTGCCCTTGTTGACCTGGCTAAGTCCCATCTTCCGTCTCCTTCTAGTTTGAGGGAGGATGTGCTGGTTTGGGAGGATGATAGGAGTGGGAGATTTTCTGTGGATAGTGCCTGGAATGCCATGCGGACAAGGGGAACCTTGCTGCATTGGTCTCGAGTTGTTTGGTTCCGGAAGGCTATTCCCCGCCATTCCTTTCTACTTTGGATGTCTATTCAGGGAGGCCTTTATACTCAGGATAGTTTGATGAGGTTTGGTATCTCTGCTTGCTCGCGTTGTATTATATGTGGTTGTTCAAGTGAGGACATTGATCATCTTTTCTTCCAGTGCCTCTTCTCTTCGAGGGTCTGGTCGTCTGTATTGGCTATGTGTGGGGTTAGATTGGAGACGTCGGGATTGGTGTCAGACTGTTGAGTGGTTATGTCAGTTCTCCGATGCTTCTTTACGTCACCTTCTGGTTCGTTTGTCTTTTGCAGCGTCAGTCTACCATATTTGGATGGAGAGGAATGCTCGCACTCATGATATGCATATTCGGCCTGTTTCTGCTCTTCTTTATGATATTGTTTTTGATGTTCGGAATCGTGCTAGCTTTTTACGTAAGGTGAAACCATCTTATGACAATAAATGGCTTCACCTTTCGTGGCACTTGCCCGATGACATCTTCTGTTGATCTTTTGCTTGTTGCCTTTCGGCTTTTCTTCTAGGAAGGCTTGTCCTCTCTAGTTGCCTGGGGTATGCCCCTTTGCTCTTTGTTTAGTTTTCTTTTGGTTATAATACTTACTTTATATAAAAAAAAAACCTTAGGATATAAAAGACAAGAGTTGTCTCTTTTTACCGTAAGCCATCATTTTTTGAAAAACATAGCCACTTCTTTTCTTTTTCATCTTCTCCAAAGAGTGAAAAGAAAAAAAAACTTATGTGACAATATTTACCATAAAGAGTTTAGAGCTAAAGAGTTTCTGAGTAAAGCTCTCACTTCGATTTGTTGGTGACGAAACATAGCGCATAAGGATATTTGGTGTCGAACTGAAAATTTCTTCTTCTCCTATCTACAACTCACGACAGTGAACAGATTTTCTACTCACTACACGCACAATTGTTGTGATTTTGGGAGCTGTTTTTAATTCTTTTTGTGTGGAAGAAAATTGAGATTGTTGGGGACTTATTTAGGATTGATGTAGATCTGATTTAATTGCCCAAAATCATATCTAAAATTATTCAAGGGTGCGGAAATTACATAACAAAACTGCAATAATATTCCTATTTGGGGTTGATATCGAGAGTGAAAAATTCGTCAAGGGGTGCTAAAATATTCCTATTACAGTTGGTGACGTTTTTGGGCCAGACGGGAGTCAATTTTGACACTCATAAGGCATATGAAATGGGTTGTGAATACAAACCTTCGAACCTATCTAGATCCGCAATTTAAGCAAACTACAGGAGCTGTAATTTACATTTTACGAAATGTCAAAGGGTTATCCTGCAAATGGTCTTATTCGATCAGAGTCTAAAAACGATGGATAATTTTTTCAAGATCGATCCTAAGGTCTAAGCACAAATTCCACTGCGCGAGGAGCATTTCTGTGAAGGGATCACAGATCGACTCCTACACAATCCACCCCTTTTTACAAAAAGTATAGGGTGTTTTGCTTAAGGGTTGGTCTGATACTTAAATAATTAGAGCGCTAGAATCTTTCTTTTATGAATAGAAAGATAAAATTCATAATAATTATGAATAAATTATTCATTACAGATGTAACATCCCAGATCGGATGATGTTACCGACAGATGATAGATTATTCTAACACCTACGCCTTAGTCTAATCAACAATATGACTAACTGAATGAATACTTAAACTAACCTTTTCTATTACGCAACAATATGTTGAACATTCATGCAAACAACGATGAGTACGTATAATAATATCTTAATGTAATAAAATCATTAATGCAATTTTTCATTAACCATAACGGTGTCCAAGTTTTATACAACGCAATTTCTTATCACTAGCGTAAACATCTTAGCTCATGAATAATAAACCTGCAAAGAAACTGGTGAAGTGGGGGATTGAGTATTTGGGAATAATCATCACTATCCTCAACGCTAACAACTTGGTAAGTCTCAAACTTCATTTTCTAGCTTAATTGGAAAGATTTCAAGATATTCCTTTTCCCCAAAATTTAAAAAATTAGGGATTTGAGTAGTTAAAGCATGATTTGCTTAAAGCTTTGGATTTAAATGTTTGTTCATGCATTTGTAAACCCTAATAGAGGGCTGGCCGAGAGTCAATTTTGGAGGGGATAATTTTTCTTGTGCTAGTTTTGTTTTAGCTTATAAAATTTTATGTTGTAAAATTTTGGAGTGGGATAAGGGTTGAGATTAAGCCAAGCTAGGAAGAAAGGCAAGGTTGTTTTGAATGTAATATGAAGTCTTGAATCATGTTGTTGTGCAATGGTGATGGAAAATGAGGGTATGGTTAGCTAGGATTGTAAGAATGGTGGAATTTAGGCATATCGCACACCAAGTGTTCGATTGTAATACTAAGTTCAGGTTAAATTAAGAAATTAAGCA
>SKCR01012542.1:0-12428 GCA_019454045.1 Zanthoxylum bungeanum
GGGCATTTTTCCAAGGCTTCTGCAAATGGGATGTTGATGTGCAGCTTTTTGAAAACCTCCAGGAATCGAGCAAACTGCTTGTCCAGTTTATTTTTCTGAAGACACTGAGGAAAAGGTGGAGGTGGAATGATCTGTTCTTTTTCCTTTGCTTCTTTTTCCTTTACTTCTTTTCCTCCATCTGTTGTTCAGCTTCTTTTGGAACTTCTTCTTGGGACATCTTGATTCCAACATCTTGTTGATTTCAGTACCGCTTTTCAAAGTAATGGCTTGACATTGCTCCTTCCCTCGGTTCATTGGATTGGGTTCTGTGTTGCTGGGAAGATTTCCTGGTGGTCTGTAACTCTGAGCATTGGCCAATTGTCCGATTTGATTCTCCAGTGCTTTGATGGAAGCTGATTGGCTCTGAAAGATAAGCATCGTACTTTTTTAACTGAGCCAGCACTTCTGCTAATCCTGGTTCATTGCCTGCTCCGGGCCTTTGTTCTGTTGCTGGAATCCAGGTGGTGGATAGTTCCGCTGTTGGCCTGAATTGTTGCTCCATGAAAAATTAGGATGATGATTCTCCACCCTGGGTTTGGTTGTAGGTTTGGAATATGGATTGTTCCCCTGTCTGTTGAGATTTTTGACAAAATTCACCGTTTCTTCAAGTTGGTTTGATTCTGGTGCTCCTCCATATGGTGAACTTGTGGATCCAGTGGTAAGAGTTTCCATGAATTTGCATATTTTATCTAGCTTGGTGTTGACTCCTGTATTGGCTCCACTTTAATAAATTCCTGCAATTCTTTGGATCATGCTCCTTTCAGTTGGCCACAATGAATTGTTGTTGGCCATTTCTTCGATTAGTTCCCAGGCTTGATCTTCTCCTTTTGCCATTAAAGCTCCTCCAGCAGCAGCATCTATTATGTTTCTCATTATTCCAGAAAGTCCATTATAGAATGTTTGGACTTGAAGCCATTTTGGAATCTCATGGTGTGGACATTTCCGGAGTAAATCTTTGTACCTTTCCCAAGCTTCGTAGAGAGTTTCTAAGTCTTGTTGCACAAAGGAGGATGTGATGTCATTCCTCAGCTTTCCGGTTCTGGCTAGTGGAAAGTATTTTGCAAGAAATTGGTGGCTAAAGTGTTCCATGTTGTGATAGAACCTGCTGGTAGTGAATGTAGCCAAGCTTTAGCTCTGTCCTTCAAGGAGATGGAAAAACACGCAGTCTCATTGCTTCTTCAGCTTCTCGGTTGTAATTGAAAGTGCCGCAACTTCCAGGAAGTTGCTGATGTGGGCATTAGGATCTTCCTTCAGTTGCCCCCCAAACCGAACTGACTGCTGAATCATTTGAATGCATGTTTTGATATCTCCATGCATTTGCTGGTAGAGGAAGGAAGTACAATACAAGAAATGAGTCTGTCAATCACCGGAATGGTTCTGTCTCGAATGGGAATTGGTGGTGCAACCTCCAAAGGTTCAGGTTCCATGTTGACTAAAGCTTCTTGGCCTTCTCGTCTTTCCCTTCTCAACTGTCTGATGGTTCTTTCAATTTCTGGGTCAAGCGGTCGAAGTTCAAAGCTTCTGGTTCGTCTCATGAAGATTCTGAGAACCTGAAACACAAGAAAACAAAAACAATAAGTAAAAATAAAATTATACACAAGTAACGTATCTAACCCCTAAACTAATAATAAAAGATAAATAAGTCCCGGGCAACGGCGCCAAAAACTTGACCGGCGTAAACACACACGTATAACGCAAGCGTACATATCGTTCAAGTAGTATAAAAAGTATCGATCCCACGAAGACTTAATACCTAAGTTATTAATTTTATGAGGTCAAATTATTACTAGTATCTAATAGGTTGTTTAATTGATTTGAAATGGCGACGATTCTAAATTTAAAGACAAGTAAATAAAATTGTTCGAAAGTAGATTTTAAGAAAATTCAATATTAAAAAGTATCTAGGGTTGTGATTTTTTTAATATCATTTGAAAGATGAAGTGGTAATCTTATAGTTGGGTAAAATATTGATTTATTAACCTGGAACACTAAATTATGTAAAAGCCTCTTCCGATGGTCAATTACAAATACCTAGTATAATCCAATTGAACCATATATCTATGTCAACCAAATTACCTAGATTCATTAAGATTAAGTTCCAATTATAGCTACCCCCCCCCGCCCGACAGGTATATTCCTATCATGTAAGGAAATCTATTAAAGGGTTATTTATCCTCAAGGAAGATCGTGGGCTATTGAGTCTGAGGTCTTAAACTTAAAATCCATATGTCTAGTTCATTTTAAGTTTACCTAGTCAATTTAATTAATGGCCAGTTAATTAAAAAGTATTAAGATTAAGACTCAATAAATAAATCTTTATATTACCCAAACTATAATCTAACCCCTTATAAACCGGTGATATTGAAATTCATCACAACCCCAGATACTAATTTAGTTACGACACATAGCTAGGGCTGGTAAAATAAAAGACATAAAATACTGAAAAGTAATTACGGTAAAGTAAATACTGAAAGGTAAATTACAATAAAATAAATGCTAAGGTAAAAGGAATTACTTTTACTACTACCAATTTAGATATCTCCCATAAAATAATATATAAACTTGTGATATTATTACCAACCGACCAATCTGGCGGTATCCTGATTAAGTCAAATTAAGTCCAACCAGCCATTAAGGCGGTAATATTTGTCCATAACCAGCCATAAAGGCGGAACCAAAATAAACCAGCCATAAAGGCGGAACCAAAATAAAATTACCAACCGACCAATCTGGCGGTATCCTTGATTAGTCAGGTTTAAACCATATTAAAATAAAATTACCAACCGACCAATATAGCGGTATCCTTTTTAAGTCAAATTTTAAATAGTGAATATATTATTTTTAAGGGAGATTAATCTAAATAGCAATAGTAAAAGAATTACATTTCACCCTAGCTGGGAAAGTTACCTCCTCATGATGAATAGTAAAAACTGTAAAAAGTAAGAAAGTAAATTACTATTATTACAAAACGTAATTAAAATTATTACAAAACTAAAAAATAAAAATTAAAACGAAACTTAGAGATAGAAGAACTCTCTATTTACATCAAAGAAATGGGAGAGAATAGTACAACAAATTCTGAAATCTCGAGCTCAATTTATAGGCGCGGGTAAGCTTCAAGCGTCGCGACGCCAAGGGCTTTGGCGTCGCTACGCCAGAACAGGAATCGTGGCATGCTCTCGGCTTGACACGTTGCGAGGCGGCTAAGAGGATAAGGCGACACGTGGCGTGGCGGCTAAGAGCTCAATTATTATGCTGACGTGGCGATGACTTGGCAAGGCGGCTGAGATCAATTGTCGGCACCGTAGGATTGCGACACGTGTCACCATCTGATGTGGACGATGACGTGGCACGACGCGAGGCAAGGTTGACTCGTTGACCAATGACGTGGTGATGACATGGATGACACGTGGCACACGTGGCAATTGAGAGTGTCGGCACCGTAGGATGACGACACGTGACACGGTGCACATTAGCATATCGGCTGTGATGGTGACACGTGTCACGGCACATTTTAGGAAAGTCAAACTTCTCAAATTTTGATCCGTTGAACCGGTGCACGTTAGCAGACTCTGGTGCAAGTTAGGCGTCGCGTGTAAGTGTTCAATCAAAGTCCCAAGGATCACAAATCATGCATAAAAAACCACATATGAACACATCAAAGGAGGTGCGGAATATACTCACATGAATTCTTTTGATGAAATGAAGAGACAGATGCCATTTTCGTCCTCCATTGACTCGGCAGTGGCTCCTCCTTGCAGTGGGCTGTGCGATTTTAGTCCTCTTTGAACCTCCAAGAATCGGCCATGCATGAATAACTCCATTGAAGCTCTAAGCTTTGAGATTCCATGCTCACAAATCACTTCCCTATCACCTTTGTATCACTCAAGGTGTGTGCTAGCACTTATCATCTTCTTTTTACTTCTCAAATGCTCGGTCAAACCAGAACAAAAGGTGAAGAAATCGGCAGTGAGCCGAGAAGAAGAAGGGAAGAAGAAGAGGGAAAATGAGAGGGAAAAGAGAAACCGTATGCTGTTGCCTTGCAATGTAGAGAGAGAATGATAATTTATATATTAATTTATTTTCCAAAAACAAAATAATATATATAAACCATTATCAATATATATCCAAAAGTAAAAAGCAAAAGTCTTAATGCTTTTCTACTTTTCACACATCATATCTCTTTTACTTTAAGTCATATCACATCACTTTAATAAAGTGACATGTTGTCAATCACATCACTCAAAGTGACAATTGATTTGACGCATGATGTGACAACGATTTGACGCTTGATGTGACTCGCATGCCGCGCTCGAATTCGAAATGCGAATGCGCTCGCAATCACTCTCGGGCTCGGGTTCGCTAATTCCAAATTAACGAATTTTCCGTCGCGTCGTAATTAAGTGATTACGCCTAGCGAATTCACTATTCACGTCGCTAACGAATTAATTCTAAATTAATTCGTTCGCCCGAATTAAAATCTAATTTTAATTCCGCGTCAAAATCCAATTTCGATTATATATCGTATATATTAATTTATCGATTAATTCCAAATTAATCGTTCTCTCTCTTTAATTAATATTTTATCCCAGATAAAATATCTCCGCAATTAATCCAGATTAATTTTCTCTCTCATCGAATTAATCCCAGATTAATTCTATCTCTCTCTTCTAATTAATCCCAGATTAATCAAAGTGCGAGTAATAATCATCGGTGAATCTTCAGGAACCGACCCATGAGATCTCCGGATATGTTGGCAGTAAATACGATCGTCGGACTGTCCGAACACGTAAGTACCTCGTACTACGTTTATATCGATTTACAAGACAAGGTTGGCTTCTAGCAAAGCGCCATGCCTACCCAATTCTCCAGAAATATCTTACAGGAATATATAGATCTGTATCAAGCGTAGTATACCGTAGTATTGTGTATATCGGCCCAGTATCGGATAATCACGTGCTAGGGCTGGGGCTGGATAAGTGTCTGCCCCGTCCGAAACACGTGTCGGATGTCTGGTAACATAGTCTCTATAATCGGATATACATGACCTGGTCACAATATCCCGATTGGTTGCGCAACACTCAAGAGCACTAGTACCGTATCCTGCGTGACATCAACTCCAATATGACTGAAGTGACACTTCCGTCTCGACATCACACCCCAATACACTGCGACTCTCTGATAAACCCAGAAGCGGTGTACACAGAACCGGTTAAAGCCCTGTACCACCAAGACCAGAGTCTACCGATTATCGCAAGTATTAGCGATGCAAGTCTCAGGTTAAGACTATAACACCTACCTCGATTTCGGCCTCCCATAGACACATAGTCATAATACCAATGGGATTCCGAGGGGTCTATCCAGAGCGAAGCTGTTTCCCGTACCATCGGTGAAACACAACCTCCTATCGCACTTGCATAAGTATCCAATACTTATATATATGAGAACTATGCCGTTGTGCCCTCACAACGCGCACAAGTGCAATACTAGCCTATTCCGCATTATCGATGTCCAGTCTCGATAATACTTCGGCTAGGGATATTTAATGATTAATCCTTCGGGGATTGATACTGTCTCATATCATCTCAATCCAGGAACTATCATATGGACCTCTCTTCATTTATACATCTATGGTGATCCACTCACAATGATGAGAGTGCAATTTCCTTGTCACATAGTTAATTTGTACAGCAACAACCGTGATCTGTACAAATAGTGACGCTATGGGTCATATTATCCAACAATCTCCCACTTGGCACATAGCCAGTCACTCGAGTGTCTAACACCCGAACTATGTACAATTCGCTCAAATTGCTGAGGAAATGTGTTTCGTCAGCGGATGAGCTTAATTATCGTCTGACGCGATTTACACGATCATCACATCGCCACGATGTATGATCCGAACGAATCAGATGATATAGAAGTATATATCTGGATCGTCGATGAGACCTTTAATTCTTTAGCCTATGCTGACGCCTAGCTCAGCTACTAACAGAACTATATCTAATCTAATTAGATTTATTATCGATCCAATGGCTTCTATTGCTGCCTCAGCTGCAGCAATAATCCGCATTTGTTGTTAATTCGGCAACAGTTATCTTGCTCGTAATATTTCCAGCTCACTGTCCCAGTGTTCAAACTTTATAGTACCGCAGTATTTACCGGTTTGAAACTTGCTACAGTGATCACAGTCACTTCAAGTTCTCCTACTCCATAGACTAAGACAGTATATCCTTAGTTCTCTAAGATACTAACGGATGTTCCTAACCTTCAATCCAGTGCTATCACTTGGATTGACCTGTTTGGTGATCCATATGCTCAAGCGTATGATACACCAGGTCTTGTACATTTTTCAATGTACAATTCCACGGAGAGTATTTCGAAAGCCAAGCTTTCGCCGACATTTATTTTTATGGGAATATCATTTCCAAGAAATGACGTATTATCATTATTTTATAGGACAGCCACTGTCAGTGCGCTCCCACTAACCCTCTTATTTACATTAGAATCATTTTCGTTTTGAATTAAATCATACACCATTATGATTGCATCAAAATGATAATTCCAAGAACTTATGCTCGCGTCAGCAAGCATCATCCAAATGGATCTACAGTGGCAATAGGTAAAAGGTTGAATCGTAATCAATCACAATGTCGATAACGATACATTTCCGTTAAAAGCCTAGCTTTATACGTTGGTATATTGCCATCCATGTACGTCTTCGTTGAAGACTTATAGTACCAATAGCACAATGCCTTGTGGTACATCAACTAGTATCCAAACTTATTGATATACATGGAATCCATTCGGACTCATGACACTTTGTCATAATAGGGAGTCGATACCTCGTATCACTTCCTTGTTCTTGTGTATTCGAATGATTAATGGTAAGTTTCATCCTTGATGAACTATATATGTTCCATTAAGATTCAGTGCCTAGAACATATTACTCCGATTTTCATTTCAAGTTGTACTATCCTCATCCTCACCACTTACCACTGCATATCGGTATTCCTCTTAGGAAAACCGCATGGAGAGCAACAATCACATTGTTCTCATGTGAGATGTATAAGTACTATACTTATGGTTTCCCATAGGATAACCTATATTGGCCCTTATCCAATTTGGGTCCTTAGTTGGTATCATCCAAACGTTATGCCTAGCATACCCAAATTGTCAGGAATGAGAAACCTCGTTTCTTTCCTGTTCATATCCTATACGATATCTGTCAAACAGATTTATATGGAACCTTATTCTAAATAAGTTTTGCACTGTTAGTACATATCCTATTGAAGGAAATGGTAGCTCAGAGTGACTCGTGATTAGCCTTATCATGTCTACATGATTCTGTTAATCCGTTCGGACACACCGTCAACTGACGTGTCTCGGGAGGAGTCCTCATATGAAAGAATACCGTACTCTTTCATGTATGTACGAAACTTACTGCTTAAGTATTCCATTACGGTCTTACCGTGGCGGAATAATACTATAGCCGATGTGTTTATTTACTCGTCGGTCGAAACTTTAAAGTTTCTGATTTGTGTTCTTCAAAAGAAACACTAACCATAACGTGATGCCTCATCCGTTAAGGTCACGAAATATTCATGTTCACATCTAGCCTAGCTAGATATGGGCCCACTAATTTTCACCATGAATAGGGCTAACAGATCGGTGGCACTTACACTATTACCAAGCAAATAGTATTTTAGGTACTTTACCTAATAAACTAGATTTTCGCATACCTTATTTGAATAGTCAAAATCAGTCCTAGTATCCACTCTTCAAAAGTGTGGATATACGAGTCTCGTTAAATGTGTCCTAGACAACAATGCCACAAATAAGTCTCTTCAAATCAATTTGAGCTATTTATTTGTCAATTTATATGTTTGAGATTTTATATATTCAAAATATAAATTCTGTTATTTATATCTAATATATTTATCTCAGTATCATCTTTATATAATAAAACACTCAGTGTTCTATAATAAAAGGTTTAATCCGCAACGGATTAAACCTGATAAAGAGATAATGTCTCTAGTCAAACTAGTTACATTATAACAGTTCCTAATTCAAGTACATACCCGAAGGGTAGTTCCTAAACTTAGGTATCTAACGGTCGAAACAGCGACTTTCGTCCCGTTTCCGATTCGTAGAGCAATCTCAGCTTGAAGTCAGTATCCTGCTCAAAGCAGATTCTGAATATCAATACATATATTTTATGTACCCACTAAGTATTTAAAATCTAATTTCAATACTAGCTGTGAACATAACTAAGACAAACATTTTTAAAGTTAGAGCCTCGCCCTTTCTTTAATTCCTTCGTGTCTTCCATATCCAAATGGTAGTCACTTTGGGATATTCAATTATCATTTTCAATATTTTAGGAACCTTAGGCCAAGCCTTGGGTTTTTTAGAATATTGAAAGGAATGTGCACCTTGTGCTACATGCCCAATTGCAACTTTGACTTTACATGAATAGCCAATTAATTCTCCAAGAATTATAAATTGCAATTTTAATACTTCTTAAATCCAAAATTAGATTTATGACAAGTATATTAAATTAAGCATTAAAGTCATCGTCACAAAAATCTTCCAAAGATTTTATGCTCTACTATCTTGCTTAATTTTGGCTTAAGTATAATAAGTTTTTTATCCAATAAAGCAACCTATTTTTATTCCCAATTTGAAATTAAATCATTTAAAATATTTTAATCCTAGATTATATTTTAATATCCAACTTTTCAATTTTATCTTGATTACAATAGTCCAACTATTTAATCAACGATTAGTGGTACTTTATATATTATAATGATTATAATAGTCCAACTATATAATCAAATTAATCCAAATTAATTAACCTCAATTACATTGATTACTATAATCCAATTATAAAATCAACTGTAAACTGAAATTAATTAATTCAATATATTGATTAATATAATCCATTAATATAATCAAGTATAATACAGTCCAACTGTTAAATCAAAACAACAATTTAAATATTAGTCTAACTAACATTAATCTCATGACGAAATAATTTAAATGAGCGCATACGCGAGTAATTGCGAGTATTGCAAATTCAATTCTTGCCTCCCACTATTTTTCGTTCGAGCCTCAACCCTCTGTCGAGTACTCGGGAACCGTGTTTCCTAGGGGCTAGGATCCCGTTAAATTCACACAATCTTGACTTTGGCCAACAAATTGTATGATAATTAACTAGGTAGATCTCTAAGATCAATTAGATCTTATCCAACTCCTAGATCCAGTAGGTGGACATCCAAGTCCCAAACATATATCTTATATATGCCTATACATCGAATGTATACCCTAACCTATTTCCTCTGAATCAACTAGGCCTTGGCTTTGGCACACAAACCTAGTGATCCAGTCAAGCGCGGACCATTGACATGGAAGCTCGTAATCAATGTCAATGGACAAGAAGTGGTCTTGACTTTGGCCAACAAACCACAACTTGGACACGACACCGATATGGAACAAAGCCTCGTGATTAAAAACACATCTTTGATGGACAAGGCTTGACTTGGCCAACAACCCCTGCCAATTCTCGATCTTGAGTAAGAATCACTCAATGGAAGGAAAAACGCATGATATTTAACGAGGATTTTTCGCGTGCAAATTGGCTACCAATTTAATTATCTTTGTTAAGGTCTCATCATCATACACCCTTAAGCCATGCATTCTAACACATAATAAAGCGAGTATGAAATAAAATAATAATGATATGCGGATGGATATTTTACATTGATCCTAGATCAAATCTCTCACTTTCTCTCTCCCCGCTAGCACTTGTATTACTTCTACCCGTTACACTACACTTCTAAAGAACCTCTTTTACATGGAGGGGAATAGGTGAGAGAGAATACAAAGAAATAGGAGATAAGGCTGGACACGCAGGTCCAATTTAATAAATCAAATTTATTACAATTTCCAAAATCGCCCCACTCGACTAATATCCATCCGATATACATTATTCAAACATCACAACCATGTATTCATACAAGCATGTTATCAATCAATCAATCAATTAATTAATCTTGAATATTAGTGATCATCCAATGTTCAAACAAAGATTGATTTTTTGTTCGAGTCAAACTCGTTTGCGAACACGTACTCAAAGTACAATTTTCTACGAATTAAATTAAATTACATAATTAAATCCAATTTAATACGTATTTAATCTAATTCATTATTTAATTCCCAATTAAATATTACACCTTTATTAACGAACCTTTACGACTTAAATTCCAAATTTAATCGCAACGGGTCTCAAAGCCCTACTAACATCTAATGTTTTATTTAATTAAAGTCCATGGGCTTTTAATTAATTTCTATAGGCGTGGCTTTGGTCAACTCGGGTCAAACCGAACAACCAAAATCCAATCCGGGATTACCCATAAGCCTTAAATTAATTTTGGCCCATTAGGCCCAATTAAATAATTAAGGTCCATTAAGTCATAATTGGACCTTTTGGATTCGGTTTTGGGCCTAATTGGATCCAACCAATTTTGCCTAAACCCAACTTTGTTACAAACAAGCCCAAAAGCCCAATTACAACCTAACAAGCCCAATTTCCAAAATCAAGCCTAAATTAATTAACTTATAAAATTCCAAATTTCACAATTAATTAACCTAAGTGTATTACATAATCATTACCCAATTAACATTCTAAAACATCAATTAGCCTAATTAATCATGCACTTTAACAACCAAATAGTGTCCACCAATTCAATCAAAATCAAACCCAATTAACATGCTATCCAAGTCTCGGCAATTAGGGGTTTTTTCAATTCGATTCGGTTTCAATCCAATTGAGTCCACAATCTTAATTTCCTTCCCCCAAATCAATTCAATTCATCCAATGAATTAAAACCAAAAAATCACAAAGAATTCCTGTTCATAAGATTCGGCCACAGCCACTTTAAAAGGGAAAAAAAGTTCCAAATCAAAATTCAATCCAATTGAACTTCAAAACAAATTAACCAATTGTTTTAACTCATCCAATGATCAAACAAAACAAAATTACCAAGACATTAGGGTTATGCAATTTTCGGCCAAGCCTTCAATTGGGGAAATTGAATCCAATCCAATTTCATGAAATTGATCACACACAATCTCAATTAAACATGTTCTAAGCATACTTAAACATCCAATTCAATTAAAACAGGCTCAAACCACATTTTACCCAATTTCAAGTTTCATGTTCAACCTAAAGAATTGGGGAAAATTGATCTAATCCAATTTTCTTGAAATTGATCATAGCACAACTTCAATTCAAACCTCATTCAAGCATACTTCAATCAAATAATTCAACCAAATCATGCCTAATCGAGTTTACCCAAATTAAAGTCTTGACCAACATTAAGCAAATTGGGGAAAATCAATCCAATCAATTTTTTTTGCCAAATTGATTACATATAACTCAATTAGATCATATACAAACATTCTTACACAATCAATTTGTCAGAATCAAGCTAAAATCAAAAAGCCCCAAATTTGCTCAAGAACCCTAATTCGGTTTTCATGCATCAAAAGCTCAAGATACCATTGTAAGTGTTCAATCAAAGTCCCCAAGGATCACAAATCATGCGAAAAAACCACATATGAACACCATCAAAGGAGGTGCGAATATACTCACATTGAATTCGGTTTTGATGAAATGAAAGAAGACAAGCCATTTTCGTCCTCCATTGAGCCTCGGCAGTGGCTCCTCCTTGCAGTGGGCTGTGCGATTTTAGTCCTCTTTGAACCTCCAAGAATCGGCCATGCATGAACCTCCATTGAAGCTCTAAGCTTTGAGATTCCCCTGCTCACAACTCACTTCCCTATCACCTTTGTATCACTCAAGGTGTGTGCTAGCACTTATCATCTTTCTTTTTACTTCTCAAATGCTCGGTCAAACCAGAACAAAAGGTGAAGAAATCGGCAGTGAGCCGAGAAGAAGAAAGGAAGAAGAAGAGGGAAAAATGAGAGGGAAAAGAGAGAAAACCGTATGCTGTTGCCTTGCATGTAAGAGAGAGATGATAAGTTTATATATTTAATTTATTTTCCAAAAACAAAATAAATATTATAAACCATTATCATATATATCAAAAGTAAAAAGCAAAAGTCTATTAAATGCTTTTCTGCTTTTTTCTCTTTTTCACACATCATTTCTACTTTTACTTTAGTCAATATCACATCACTTAATAAAGTGACATGTTGTCAAATCAAATCACTCAAAGTGACATTGATTTGACGCATGATGTGACAAACGATTTGACGCTTGATGTGACTCGCATGCCGCGCTCGAATTCGAAATGCGAATGCGCTCCGCAATCACTCTCGGGCTCGGGTTCGCTAATTCCAAATTAACGAATTTCCGTCGCGTC
>SKCR01012543.1:0-12412 GCA_019454045.1 Zanthoxylum bungeanum
TATTTCAGTAATAAAAGTACCATCCTGTTTGTGCCCGTGGACGTAGGTCGGATCCAAATCCACCGAACCACGTTAAATCTCTTGTCGATTGGTGTGTTTGTCTGTCTCTCGCTAAGTTTGCTTTTGGTCCCCCATAACCAAACAAATTCACTATTGAGGGAGGATTTCCTTGGAGGTGATATTCCCATATTACCCTGAGACCAAAATCCACCATCAACATCATCCACAAGTTAAATTTGCTTCTTACGTGAGCCACACTTTAATCATAATGATTAAACAAACTGACATGCCACTAACTGATAAGCACATGCGCAATTGGTCTCACCTTGCATGCGTGATCATCAGCCAATTTTGATGGTGATTTGCGTATTCAGTGTAGTTTGAATCAATACCGTGAACCATGTGATCAGATCCACAGTTCGATCTTCTGTGTTATGATTCACCATCAGAAATCCGTGAGGGTGGTCTCGGATCAATTGACTTGATAAAAATTTTCTTGAGAAATTTTTTTGCCTTTTTGTTTTCTCTTTTTCCTCTCATTTTCAATCTCATTGAGAATGAGAAAGTGAGGCTAGGGTTAGTTTGTGTAGAGAGAAGCCTTCTATTTGTATATATGGTTTAGGTTAATTTAATATACATTTATCAAATTAATCCTAACCCTAATCACACATATAAATATTGGCAAATGACATTTTTGTCACAACAAAATTATTAATTTCAAAATAAATACAATATCAAATATCATTTAATTTTGAAATTAAAGTTTAACATGTAACTTATATCATGATATAAATTACATATTTAATTTTTAATTAAATCAAATTTTAATTTAAAATCAAATCTTATATTAAATGATTATCTAATAATCACTAATATAAAGACTATATATTAAACACTTTAATATATAATTTCAAGGTGTGACAATATATAATTATTAATCAAATTAATAATTATATCAATAAATAATTCTTAATTTCTTATTATTTTTCTAGTGAGTTCATAATTGGACAATCCAATTATTCCATGGATTCTATAGTGTAACGAGCTAACACAGGGACCAAATTGACCTATAATTATGAGCTTCAACAATCTCGAAATATTAATTAAAACTCTTTAATTAAATATTCTGAATTATTAACTTTAGGTTATTCCACTAAAAACCTAAAGATGCACTCTCGTCACTGTAGATATATATTAAGCCGATCCATGTTGGTGTCCATCGATATAGTCACTACATACGAATTGACCCATCACGAGTATCTCGTAATTAGAGCCGGGTCATAATGTCCGTTATACCCCTCTAATTATTTTTACTTGAAAATTCGTTAATTCGGAATTAACGAACCCGAGCCCAGGATGTGTTTGCGGGCCCACTCCGATTTTAAATCAAGTGGGGCCCACATCAAATAACATCATTAGTCACTTAAGTGATGGAAGTCTTGTCATTTTTTGGTGATTAACATCTAGTCACTTTTTGGGTGATGGGAGTAGTTGGGAACATTTATTGCATTTTTTTCCTTCAAACTTTGTTTTGCTTTTTGGAAAAGTATATACCAAAAATTTGAGAGACTTTTTGGATAAGGTTTTTTAGAAAAACAAAACACAAAATATCAAAAGCTCTATCCTCTCCCTATTCTCTCTTGGCCGAAAATTGGCCTTCTTTTTCTCTCAAAATGCCGTGAGCCTAGGGCTTATTTGGTTCTTGATTTTGTTTCAAAATCTTGCAAGCTAGCACTTCACAAGGAGTCATTCAAAGGTGTTAGGGACACTGTAAGACACAGAAACTGGGCGACGCATGCTGTTCCGGGCTCGCGGCCCGGTTGGGAGTACGGAGTAGATCGCGGGGGACTAAACCAGAGAATAATGGAGTCGCCACCCGGTGTGAACCGGGACAAAGATTTAAGGCCGCACTCACCCCTCGCAAGGGAAGACCTCAAACCATTGGGTTCGGAATGGTCCATTACTTATGCCACTTGTAATGATGTGATTTGTTCAATAATTTAATCGACTCTAGCAACAAATATTTATAATGGGTAATTTACTCCTAAGTTCACATGCATTCATCAAAAGTTCATCTAAGTTCACATGTAACACATCTTCATATTTGCATACAACCTATGTCCGAATTTGCATGCATAAAGATAAATTGAAATACGGAAAACATACAATGTCATAAGCACATTACATTTGATCATAGGCATGCCAGTAGATAATAATTGTACAAACACGCATGAAAGCAAATCGGAATAACGACAAGCATATAACTTTATGAACATGTTGAATGGATGAATGCGGAAGAATAAGTAGATAACTATCGTGTAAACATGCATCATGGAAACGAACATGTGACCATGTGAACACAATAAATGACTAAATGCGGGAACATGAACAATCAAAAAGGCAAATGACAAAACGAGTAACCATGCATGAGAGATGATGAAAGATGGCATGTTTACCGTGGGCGTTCGTGCGGCGTTCGTAACATAGAGGACCTTTAATCCAACTTACTAAGCCCATGCGCTAATAACATAATGCATATAAAAATAAAGATAACAATATCGGACTTCGTATACCTGATTGAACACATCTTACATTCAATCGAATATACATCATCCGGCGCGGCAAAGCATCGTGGCAAAGGCTTTTAATCCCTCAACATAGAGAACCTTTAATCCCACTTACTAAGCCCATGCGCTTCATCGCGTAATGCATATAAAAACTAAAGATAACAATATCGAACTTCGTATACCCGATTGAACACATTTTACATTCAATCAAATATACATCATCCGGCGCGGCAAAGCATCGTGGCAAAGGCTTTTAATCCCTAAAAATAGAGAACCTTTAATCCCACTTACTAAGCCCATGCGCTTACAAACAAATAACATGCAGAAATTAAATAGCGAGTAATAAACAAATCAAAACAACATAAAACAAATATGCGCCGCTTGCTCAAGTGGTACATGGAGTTGTATCCCGAGTAAAGATCATACTACCGTCCATTCGGAATCGGTTATGAAATTTATGTCCGGGTTTCCATCCTATATACCACAAGAGGCGACACATTTTCCGTTTTACTCAAGGGCCACAACATACACCATTTCACAATACATGCATTTTCTATCTATTCAAGGGCCACAACATGCATCACTCCACAATAATCATGCGAATAAGATTCAATAAACAGTAAAAATATGAATAAAAATGGATGTGAAAAGTGCCCTCAGGTCTAACCTTTTACGTCGACTTTTTGGAAGCGCGTTTACACAATGGTCGGAAGGGCTAAAACTCTGTAACTCTTCCGGCTTACTGATTTTCCGTTTTCCTCGCTGTTTCACTGCTCAAGCTACTATTTTTTGCTCCGTTTCGCTGCTGTTTTGCTGCTATTTTGCGGCTGTATTTTGGTCACTGTTTTGGGTGCTTTTGAATGTTTAAAAAACAGATTTTTTAGTTACTGTTTTAGGTGGTTTATGGGCTGTTTTAGGGGATGAATTTTGGTGATATGGGGCTGCTGTATAGGGGCATTTTTTGGTCAAACAGTGACTGTTTCAGGTTGCTATTTTCGGTTCTGTGAAGCTGCTGTTGTTAGACAGTAATGACCCATAGCGTCACTATTTTGTAAATGATATTGTATTATTGTACAAAATTAACTATGTAGTAATGAAATTGCCTTTTACCGTTTTGTAATTTATTTACTTTGATATATAAATGGTAAAAGTCCCTATGATTAATTCCGGATTGAGATGATATGAGACAGTATCAATCCATAAAGGTTTAATCATTAATATCCCTAGTCGTAGTATTATCGAGATTGGACATCGATAATGCGGAATAGACTAGTACTGCACTTGTGCGTGTTGTGAGGGCACAACAGCATAGTTCTCATATATTTGAGTATTGGATACTTATGCAAGTGCGGTAGGAGGTTGTGTTTTACCGATGGTACGAAAAACAGCTTCGCTCTGGATAGACCCCGCGGAATCCGATTGGTAGTATGTCTGCGTGTCTATGGGAGTCCGCTTCAGGGTAGGTGCATATGGTCTTAACCTGAGACTTGCATCGCTAGTACTTGCGACAATCGGTAGACTTTAGTTTTGGTCGTCCAGGGCTTTAACAGGTTCTGTGTACACCTCTTCTAGGTTTATCGCGATCATCATCTCCATATGTCTGAAGTGATACTTCCGTCTTGACATCACTCCCAATACACTACGATTCCCGATAAACCTAGAAGATGTGTACACAGAACCTGTTAAAGCCCTGGACGACCAAAACTAAAGTCTACCGATTGTCGCAAGTACTAGCGATGCAAGTCTCAGGTTAAGACCATATGCACCTACCCTGAAGCGGACTCCCATAGACACGCAGACATACTACCAATGGGATTCCGCGGGGTCTATCCAGAGCGAAGCTGTTTTCCGTACCATCGGTAAAACACAACCTCCTACCGCACTTGCATAAGTATCCAATACTCAAATATATGAGAACTATGCTGTTGTGCCCTCACAACACGCACAAGTGCAGTACTAGTCTATTCCGCATTATCGATGTCCAATCTCGATAATACTACGACTAGGGATATTTAATCATTAAACCTTTATGGATTGATACTGTCTCATATCATCTCAATCCGGAATTAATCATAGGGACTTTTACCATTTATATATCAAAGTAAATAAATTACAAAACGGTAAAAGGCAATTTCATTACTACATAGTTAATTTTGTACAATAATACAATATCATTTACAAAATAGTGACGCTATGGGTCATTACTGTCTAACAATCTCCCACTTGGCCTATAGCCAGTCACTCAAGCATCTAATACCTGAACTATGTACATGTCGCTCAAACTTTTCCCGAGGAATTGCCTTCGTCAGCGGATCTGCAATATTATCCTCTGATTCGATCTTTTCGATCTTCACATCGCCACGATGTATGATCTCTCGAATCAGATGGAATCGTCGAAGAACATGTTTGGATCGTTGATGAGACCTTGGTTCCTTAGCCTGTGCTATAGCCCCGCTATTGTCACAATACAATGGAACGGGCTCAGCTGCTAACGGAACTACTCCTAATCCAATTAGGAATTTACGGATCCAAACTGCCTCTTTTGCTGCTTCAGCTGCTGCAATGTACTCCGCTTCAGTTGTTGAATCGGCAACAGTATCTTGCTTGGAAGATTTCCAGCTCACTGCTCCGTTATTCAAACAAAATATGTACCCAGATTGCGACTTAAAGTCGTCTCTGTCGGTTTGGAAACTTGCATCGGTATACCCTGATACCTCAAGTTCTCCATCTCCATAGATTAAGAAAGCATCCTTAGTTCTGTTAAGATACTTAAGGATACTCTTAACCGCCATCCAGTGATCTTTACCTGGATCGGCCTGATATCGACTGCACATGCTCAAAGCATGGGACACATCAGGTCGTATACATATCATGGCATACATGATCGATTCGGCTGCCGAGGCGAACGGAGTCCGACTCATGTTGTCTCTCTCATCTTGTGTTTTAGGACACATGTCCCTAGATAGATAGACGCCATGTGATATTGGCAACAGTCCCCTCTTGGACTGATCCATGTTGAATCTCTTCAACACTTTATCAATATATGTACTCTGGGAGAGTCCAAGTAGCTTTCTAGATCTATCCCGGTAGATCTTTATTCCTAGAATAAAAGCTGCTTCTCCCAGATCTTTCATGGAGAATTTCAATGAAAGCCAAGCTTTCACCGACGTTAACATGGGAATGTCATTGCCGATAAGCAATACATCGTCGACATAAAGGACAATAAAAGTCAGTGCACTCCCACTAACCTTCGTATATACACAAGGGTCATCTTCGTTTTGAATGAAATCATATTCTTTTATGATCTCATCAAAACGTTGGTTCCATGACCGCGATGCTTGCTTCAGTCCATAAATGACCGATTTAACTTACAAACCTTGTTTGCAAGTCTAGGTACGATAAAACCATCAGGCTGTTGCATATAAACATCCTCCGAAAGGTTTCCGTTAAGGAAATCGGTTTTAACGTCCATCTGCCATATTTCGTAATCGTAATATGCAGCTATTGCAAGTATTATCCGAATGGATTTAAGCATGGCAACGGGTGAGAAGGTTTCGTCATATCAACAACTCCAAGTCGTTGACGATATCCCTTCGCTACAAGCCTAGCTTTGTACGTTTGTACGTTGCCATCCATGTCAGTCTTCTTCTTGAAGACCCATTTGCATCCGATAGGCTTTACGCCTTCTGGTGCATCAACCAGTGTCCAAACTTGGTTGGTATACATGGAATCCATTTCGGCCTTCATGGCTTCTTGCCATAAAGCGGATTCGATACCTTGTATCGCTTCCTCATACGTAGCCGGTTCAGTATCCTCAATAAGATTAATATCTATGTGAGGTGAGATCAGGAATCCATACCTCTCAGGTATTACCCTGACTCTCTCCGACCTACGCGGTCCTTGTGTATTTGAAGATTGTGGTTCAGTCTCATCCCAGATGGACTGTTCATGTTCCGTTGATAATTCATTGCCAAGAACAGTATCACTACGACTTTCATCGAGTTCTACTTTCTTCCCACTAAACACTGCATTTAGGAATTCCTTCTCAGGAGGAAAACCGCATGTAGAGCAACAAATACTTTGTTCTCTTGTGGGTGATAGAAGTAATATCCTTTGGTTCCCTAGGATATCCAACGAATAGGCATTTATCTGATTTGGGTTCAATTTTGGTACCTTCCAAACGTTTAACGTATGCCCAGCAACCCCAAATCTTCAGAATGAGAAACCGGGTTTCTTACCTGTCCATATCTCATATGGTGTCTGTTCAACAGACTTTGACGGAACCTTATTCAAAATAAGAACTGCACTGTTTAATGCATATCCCCAGAAGGAAATTGGCAGCTCAGTGCGACTCATCATCGACCTTACCATGTCCAACAAGGTACGGTTTCTCCGTTCGGACACACCATTTAATTATGGTGTTCCAGGAGGAGTCCACTGTGAAAGAATACCATATTCTTTCAGGTAATCTTGAAACTCATTACTTAAGTATTCGCCACCACGGTCCGACCGTAATGTTAATACTCTTGCTTGTTTGTTTTTCAACTTCGTGTCGAAACTCTTGAATTTCTCAAAAGTTTCCGACTTGTGCGTCATTAGATACACATAACCGTAACGTGATGCATCATCAGTAAAGGTTACGAAGTATCGATATCCACCTCTAGCCTGGCTAGACATGGGCCCACAAACGTCACTATGAACGAGGCTAACAGTTCAGTGGCACGTTCACCTTTACCGCTAAAAGGTGATTTAGGCATTTTTCCTAATAAGCAAGATTCGCAGACGTCATATGAATTTGGATCAAATCCGTCCAAGTACCCACTCTTCGAAAGTGTGGATATGCGAGTCTTGTTAATGTGTCCCAGACGACAATGCCACATATAAGTTTCATCATTTTGATCACTCTTTTTAAGCCTTTTGTTTGTTAATTTATATGTAGGAGATTCATTTATATTCAAAATATAAAGACCATTATTTGCAACTGCAGTGCATATTTCTGTATCATTTTTATATATAAATAACACCCAGTGTTTCTAAATACAAAAGTGTACCCATTTCGGGTTAACAAAGATACAGATATAATATTCCTAGTCAAACTAGGTACATAATAACAGTCATTTAGTTTAAGTACATGCCCCGAGGGCAGTTCTAATACAAAAGTGCCCACGGCCAAAACAGCAACAGGAGTTCCGTTTCCAACTCGTAGATCAATCTCCCCTGAAGCCAGAGTCCTGCTGTTCTGCAGATCCTGCACATCAGTACATATATGAGAACCACAACCAGAATCAAAAATCCAATTTTAAAACTAGAAGTAGCCATGTTATTTCAATAACAAACATACCAGAGGTCGGTGCCTTGCCCGCCTTGATCTCCCTTCTGATCGCCTTGTTCATGCGGCAGTCACGCTTCCAGTGACCTCTTTTGCCGCAGTTAAGGCATATGTCTTGTGACTTGTTCCTCGGCTTCCCAGAAGCTATCGGCATCTTGCCCTTACCCTTGTTCTTATGTTTCCTCTTCCTCACCCCTCCAGTTGCCTTAAGCCCAGCCTTGGGCCCTGAGAGGTCGATGCATAGTGCGCCTCGCGCTTGCCCCCTTTTAGGAGTTCTTTTTCAGACTCCTTCAAGACGGATAAAGCTCTCCAAGAGTGTCATCTGTATCCATCAACTTGTAGTTGATTATGATTTGTTTCCAAGTATCAGGAAGTGACTGCAAGATCATATCTATAGTCAGCTCAGCCTCCAAGACTATTCCATATTGGCCAACTCATCAATCTCGGCGATCATTTGAGCCCCGTGGGCCTCAACTGATGCGCCTTCAGTCATTCGGGCGCGGAAGAGTTTCTTCACCAACTCATACCTTTCCATCCGCTTGTTGGAGCGGTGGAGATCTCGAAGTCTAGCCATCATATTATAAGGATCCAAGTCCCTATTCTGGCGACGAAAGTGTTGAGTCATAGAAGCTAACATAATAGCCTGAGCTGTGTCACAATCACTGCTGTGAGTTTTCCATAACTCAAGCTCAAGTGGATCAGTGGGCTTAGGCGGGAGAGGTGTTTGTATAGTATACAGCATCCTCTCAGCCCCAAGGACTATCCTTAGGTTCATTTCCAATCAGCGAAGTTTGTCCCCTTAAAGACATTGTCACCCATGATGATGTCTCGGACATTTACCTTGCTAGCCATCTCAACTACGATAGTCCAACTATCTAGTTAACGATATATGGGTACAGTCAAACTGTTACAAGAAAAATAACATTTTATTAGTCCAACTAATGTTAAAATATTGACGAAATAAATTTTGTAAGCGCGTAAAGCTAAGTATCTGAATGAAATTGCAAATTCAATACTAGCCTCCCACTATTTTCTACAAGTCTCTAACCCTCTGTCGAGTACTCGGGAAATCCAATTTCCTAGTGGGCTAGGATCCCGTTAAATAACACACAACCTTGACTTTGGCCAAAAGTTGTATGATATTTAACTAGGTAGATCTCGAAGGTAATTGGATCTTATCCAATTCCTAGATCCGGTAGGTGGACATCCAAGTCCGAAACATATATATCTAATACATATGTCAATGTATCCAATACATTTTCCTAACCATTTCCTCTGAATCAACTAAGTCTTTGCTTTGGCACAACAAACTTAATGATTCCAGTTAAGCGGGACCCATTGACATGGAAAGTTTCGTAATCAATGTCGATGGACAAGAAGTGATCTTGACTTTGGCCAACAAATCACAACTTGGACAAGACACTGATATGGAACAAAACTCTCATGATTCAAACACATCCTCAATTGACAAAGGTCTTGACTTTGGCCAACAAACCAATGCCAATTTCGGATCTTGAGAAAGAATCACTCAACGGAAGGAAAATCGCTTAATATTGTTTGAGGGATTTTCGTGTAATTGGCAACCAATTAATTTATCTTTGTTAGGTCTCATCATCATACACCCTAAGCATGCTTCTAAAACATCATAAAGCGCGTAAAGTAAAGTAATAGTGATATGCGGATGGATATATAACAATTTGTTCCTAGAACAAATCACTCCCTTTCCTCTCCCCGGCTAGCACTATTCTACTTCTACCCAATTACATAATACAATAAGAGAAACCTCATTTACATTGAGGGGAATTAGGTGAGAAGAGAATACAAAGAGATAATAAAGAAAGGCTGGACACGCAGGTCCAATTATAAATTCTGAATTTACAATAATTTCTAAAATTACCCTTCCCTTCTAATATCCATCCGATATACACTATTCATACATTACATCCACATTCATTCATTCAAGGCATGTTATACAACCAATCAAATCCAATTAATTAGTCTTTAATTAGGTGACAATACAATGTTCAAACAATTGTTTGCATTTGCGCGAGTCCAACTCAATTTGAGAATAAATACTTATAGTATGAATTCACGAATATATCGAACTACTCGTCAAATCCAATTTAAGTCGTATTCAATACTAATCCTTATATTTAATTCCAAATTAAATATTTACACTTTTATTGTGCTTTTATGACTTAGATTCCAAATCTAATTCTATCGGGTCTCAAAGCCCAATCAACATCCAATGTCCGTTTAATTAAAGTCCGATGGGCTTTCAATTGATTTCATTAGGCTTGGGCCTTGGTCAATGTGGGTCAAACCCAATTTCCAAGCCCAATAAAGAATCACCCTCATTTGCCATAAAATCAATATCAAGCCCATAAGGCCCAATTAAACATAAAAGCCCATTTATTACATTTGGACTTAATGGAGTGATTTAGGCCCATTTTTGGATCCAATCCAATTTGCCCAAACCTACTTGGTCCAACCAAGCCCATTATGTCAAATATATAGTTTTAGGCACAATTCAAAATTAAGCCCAATTAATCAAATTTTAAAATTCCAAATTTTATAACTTAATTAATTAAAGTGTAATGTCATGATTAATCCTTTAAATCAATATTTCCAAAATATCAAATTAATCCATTAATCATATTTTATCTTAAATACATGTCCAACATTATTTAATCAAAAAATCAAGTCCCTAATCTTCTTCCATGCATTCGGCCAAGGTGATGAAAAATTAACTGTTTTCGTTTTCAATCAATCGAATCACAAATCGTCATTTTATGTTCGTTTAAAGTCATCCAATGATCTTATAAACAACAAATCATCATCTCCATGGTCTAGGTAATATTCGGCCAAGCCTCTCCAAGAGGGGAAAAATTAATCCAATTTATTTTTCATGAAATTGATAATGTATAACCATAATGTAACATACATTTAAGCATACTTAATCAATCAAAATCATCAAATCATGCTTCAATCATTTTGCCCAAATATTACCCTAATATATTTTCATGCTCTTTAAATGCTCTGATACCATTGTTGGAAATTCTAATCCATGTCCCAAGAGCTGTATAGGGGTTATTTTTGGTGATGCAAGGGTGTTTAAGGGGTTGCTGTTTTCGGTTATGGAGAGTGTTTAAGGGCTTGGATTTTTCGATAATCTAAGGTGTTCATGGGGGCTGTGTATTCGGCTATGGAGGGGGAGGAAGAGAGAAAATTCTTTGTTGCTTCTTGAATGTATTAGGTGTGAATGGATATACTTTTTCTTGATGTGTATGCGTGAGAGTTGGAGGAGGGGAATGGGTTGGAATAACTTTGTTTTTATAGGCAAAGGTGATGGGTGAATCCTTGGTTGACAAGGAAGGGATTTGTGCATTAAAAGGGGATATGATTTAGTGTTAAACAAGGAAAATCAAAGATTGATTGGGGGATAAAATTAGGTTGTTTAGGAAGTTAATATATTTAATTTGTTTTGATTAGGCATACAATTTGTTTAGTTAGGACTAAAATATTTTTGATGAGGAATATTATTTGTTGATTAATTTTAATTAGGCATGATTTTATTTGATATTTATTTTAATTTGGTATATGATTTTTAGATTTGATTTAATTTTGCCATGTGTTAAATATATATTTAATTAATTTTGGATATGTTTTATGGGCTTTGGTGGGCTAATTGGGCTTGGGTCATGAGGCTAGCAGCAAAACCAGAAATACCGACACCGTTCGAACGCCGATTCAAACGCGACACGAACGCTTGCAATCTGCTTGATATTTGAACATGTTCACGAACGCAGCACGAACAAAAACAGTGAACATGCGAAATGAATCTGACGACATACTCGTTCTGAATTTCCCCTTTTGACATCTGTTTCCCGTGACTTTCGTGACTTAAAAGGTAGTGTCTCCAAATGAGACTCATCATAGGGACTTTCATGCAAAATGCAGTGCCTACAGTCGCCCCCCCCTTTGATGGGACTTGTGTAATGTGTAACAGTGACAAACCTATCAAAGTTATGCAATGCATTTTCACTTACCTTACTACCTGGCTCGCAGTTGCCACCTGACTTGCCTGCTGTCTCGACTGAGTTGATGATGCAGTGGACCTCGATCTTGGGACGCATCCCAATAGCTGCAACCGACAATGGGGGCCTCGGCCCTGGGACGCATCCTAATACCGCTGAAAAAAGGTGGGCCTCAACCCTGGGACGCATCCCGAAACTGATGATTGCAGTGGACCCTCGATCCTGGGATGCATCCCAATAGCTGCAACCGACAATGGGGGCCTCGACCCTGGGACGCATCCCAATACCGCTGACAAAAGGTGGGCCTCTGTTAGACATTATGTCCCATAGTGTCACTGTTTGTAAATGATATTGTATTATTGTACAAAATTAACTATGTGATAATGAAATTGCCTTTTGCCGTTTTTGAATATATTTATTTACTTTGATTTATAAATGGCGAAAGTCCATATGATTAGTACCTGGACTGAGAATGATAT
>SKCR01012544.1:0-12382 GCA_019454045.1 Zanthoxylum bungeanum
TACGCTTGATAAAGATCTAATATTCCAATAAGATATATTTCTGGAGAATTGGGTAGGCATGGCGCTTTGCTAGAAGCCAACCTTGTCTTGTAAATCGGTTAAAAACGTAGTACGAGGTACGTACGTGTTCCGATTATCCGACGACCGTATTTACTGCCAACATATCCGAAGATCTCTTAGGTCGCTCCGGAAGATTCACCTATGATGTTTGATTCGAACTTTATTAATCTTGGATTAATTACGGTGAAACTTTATCTTGGATAAAATGCCTAATTAGGAGAGAGAACGATTAATTTGGAATTAATCGATAAATAATATATTCGATATATTAAACGAAATTACATTTCGACGCGGAATTAAAATCGGATTTTAATTCGGGCAAACGAAGTAATTTAGAATTAATTCGTTAGCGATGTGAATAGTAATTTCACTAGGCATAATTATTTAATTTACGTCGCGACGGAAATTCGTTAATTCGGAATTAGCGAAACCGAGCCCGAAAGTGTTTGCGGACACATTCGTATTTTGAAACGAGTGGGACCCGCAAGTCACATCGCGAAGTCTCATCACTTGACATGACTAGTTGATGGATGTCACAAGTCACCTTTATTGAGTGACACATTGTCACTATTCCGATGTAAGTAGGTGAGGCCATTTAATGGCTTTTTGGAGGGAAAGTTGAAAACGTTTTTGACCTTTGGGAAAAGGTATTTACCAATATTTTGGTAATAATACATATCTCTCTCTCTCTCGGTTTTTTAGAAAATAAGAAAGAGAAATAGATTGGAATACAAAAAGGCTTCTTCTCTCTCCATTTCCTTCTCTCTCACCCGTGAGCTTCCTTAGGCAAGAAAAAAATTGTTTTTTCATTTTCTCCATTTGGCTAGCACATGAAGGATCAAAGGAGGTGATAGGGAAAAAAACTTGGAGCTTGGAATACTAAAAGGCTTGAAGCTTCTTCTTCATTTCTTCTTGGCCGAAAGTTTCCACTTGAAGACTCAGGATTTTCTTCATCATTTTTCATCACAAGCTTTGTAAGTATGATTCCGCCATGCTTCAAGTTTTACATATATAAATCATGTGTTTCATTTGCTTATACTTTCTTTGGTACTAATAATAGAAACCAACACTTGGGAGGTATAGGTTTCTGATCTCACCTCATGTAGATATTAATCTTATTGAGGAAGATGGATCGACTACGTATGAGGAAACGATACAAGGAATCGACTCCTTTTTATGGCAAAGTTCCATGAAGTCCGAAATGGATTCCATGTTTAGAGACAGGTTGATGCACCAAAAAGGCATTAAACCTATTGGTTGCAAATGGTCTTCAAGGAAGACTGACATGGATGGCAACATATAAATTTACGCAGCTAGGCTTGTACAGAAAGGGTATCGTCAACGACATAGTGTCGACTACGATGAAAATTTTTCACCTGTTCCCATGATGAAATCCATTCGGATAATGCTTGCTAATGCTGCATATTTCGATTATGAAATATGGCAACTAGACGCCAAAATTGCTTTCTTTAACGGAAACCTTTTGGAGGATGTTTATATGAAACATCCTGACGGTTTTGTCGTGCCAAAACATGCAAACAAGGCTTGCAAGTTAAATTGATCCAATTATAGATTGAAACAAGCATTTAATTCTTGGAACCATTATTTTGATGTAATCATAATGGTATATGATTTAATTCAAAACAAAGATGATTCTTGTGTATATAAGAGGGTTAGTGGGAGCGCACTAACATTCATTGTCCTTATGTTGATTATGTATTACTTCTCGGCAATAACATTCCCATACAATAATCGTGAAAGCTTGGCTTTCATAAAATTCTCCATGAAAAACCTAGGAGAAGCAGGCTTTATTTGGGAATAAAGATCTACTGGATAGATCTAGAAAGCTTACTGACACTCTCTCCCATAGTTTTGTACGTTTTGATATGTACACAACCTGATGTCTCATATGCTTTGAGCATCTGCATTCCCAATCAGGCCCATCCAGGTGATGGTCACTGGATTGAGTAAAGAACATCCTTGAGTATATTGGATGAACTAAGGATGCTTTCTGAGAATATGAGGAAATGATAACTTGAGGTGACTGTGTTCACCACTGTAAGTTTCCAAACCGATAAAGACGACTGTAAATCACAATTAGGGTACATATTACTTTGAATAATGGAACAATGAGCTGGAAATATTCCAAGCAAGATACTGTTGCCGATTAAACAATAAAAGCAGGATATTGCTGCAACTGAGGCAGCAAAAGAAGCATTTTGGATCTATAAATTCCTAATGGGTTAGGAGTAATTCTGTTAGCATCTGAGCTAGACTACAACATAGGCTAAAGATCCGCGGTC
Source organism: Zanthoxylum bungeanum (assembly GCA_019454045.1). Lineage (NCBI taxonomy): Eukaryota > Viridiplantae > Streptophyta > Magnoliopsida > Sapindales > Rutaceae > Zanthoxylum > Zanthoxylum bungeanum. The sequence goes on from SKCR01012544.1 coordinate 2,364, forward strand.
TCATCAACGATCAAAATATGTACTTTAACTATTTCATTTGATTCATTAGATCATACATCGTGGCGATGTGATGATCGAATAAATCGCATCAGATGATAACCTTGCAAATCCGCTGACGAAAGCTATTTCTCAGCAGAAGTTTGAGCGACCCGTACATAGTTCATGTGTTGGACACTTGAGTAATTGGCTATAGGCCGAGTGCGAGATTGTTGGATAATTATGACCCACAACATCACTATTTGTACAGAACATGGTGTTGTTGTATAAATTAACTATGTGACAAAGGAAATTGCTCTTTTATCATTTGTAATTGGATTACCTGGATATATAAATGATAAAAGTCCATATGATTAGTACTAGATTTATAAGATATGAGACAATATTAATCCATAAAGGTTTAATCATTAAATATCCCTAGTCGTAGTATTATTGAGACTGGACATCGATAATGCGGAATAGGCTAGTATTACACTTTTGCGCGTTATGGAAGCTTAACGACATAATTCTCAAATATTTGGGTATTGGATACTCATGTAAGTGTAATAAGAGGTTCTGTTTACCAATGGTACGGGAACAACTTCACTCTGGATAGACCACTCGGTGTCCCATTAGTAGTATGACTATGTGTCTATGGGAATCCGAATCATGGTAGGTGTATTTGGTCTTAACTTGAGACTTGAATCGCTAATACTTGCGACAATCTGTATACTTTAGTTTTGGTCATCCGGGGCTTTAACAGGTTCTGTGTACGCCTCTTCTGGGTATACTGAGAATCGTAGTGTATTGGGTGTTATGTCAAGAAGGAAGTATCACTTCAGTCATATGGAGATGATGATCACACAGGGATATAGAACTGGTACTCTATAGTGCTATAGCCATCGGGAAAGTATGACTAGGTCATGAATTTCCGATCATAAAGAGACTAGTTGCTAGTGATCTGATATATACTTCGTACGAGGCAGACACAACTCTAGCCCCAGGATTAGCATGTGAGATATGATACTGGAACGTAATACGCAATACTATGTATTCTACGCCTGTCAAAGTTCTTGTATTCCTTAAAAGAATATTTCTGGAGAATTGGGAAGGCACGGTGCTTTGCTAGAAACCAACCATGTCTTGTAAATTGGTAAGAACGTGGTACCGGCTACGCACGTATTCAGATAGTCCGATGACCATATTTACCACCAACATATCCAGGGATCGCTTGGGTCGCCTCCCAAAGATTCACTGATGACATTTGACTCGAACATAATTAATCTGGGATTAATTAAGAGAGGGAGAGAGAAAATTAATCTAGAATTTATTACGGCAAGAATTAATCTCGGATTAATTCGACTAGAATAGAGAGAACGCGATTAATTGTAATTAATCGGTAAAAATAAATTTAATAGTTAAATTGGAATTTTCTATTTAATTTATTTAATTGGGCTAAAATAATATATTGGATATACTAAATGAAATTAGATTTCAAAGCGGAATTAAAATGAGATTTTAATTCGAGCGAAATAATTAATTTAGAATTAATTCGCAAGCGACTTTCGTAATAATTTATCTAGGCATTATTATTTAATTAAATTGGATTTAATTACGTCACAACAGCAAATTCGTTTAATTCGAAATTAAATGAACCCAGGCCCGAGTGAAGTTGCGTGTCAAGTTAGCCGACTTATATTCGGAATTTATAAGTGGTGGGATCCACTTCACTTACATCATTTGTTTGACTAATGATGGAAGTGGTTAGGCTTGATTTTGGAATTGATTTGAAGGTTGAGTAAAAGGCTTGGATTGCTTGTATTTTACACAAACCAATTCAAACACTCTACTTGACTATTTTAAACATTAGTCAACTTTGGAAGTGGTAATGAGTTACTATTCACACCAACTCTCTTCTCTATTTATTTCTCCATTGCTGAGCTTCCTCTCTTATTCTTCTTGAGTTTTGTTGCAAAATTCATCAATGCTAGCACATGAATGAGTCAAACAAGGTGATAGGGAGGCTCATCCCAAGTGTTGGAAACACTAAAAAAAGGCTTGGAGCTTCCATCATCCAAGAAAAAGTTTTGAACTCAACCTATCAATGTAAGTCCTCCGCAACTTATTTTTTATTTTATTCACACACGAATCATTCCTTAGAGATCATTGGCATGTCTAATAGGTACTTCATAAGTTACAACTAATTCCACTAACATAGTATAATAATTTGTGACACTCCGACTGCATCTTTTCTGACTCTATATGACGTAGACCATCTAACGTCATAATTAGACTCAAACTAATCTGACCTTAATGGTTGCGGACTATATTCTCTATGAAAAAGAAACTCATTCTTAATATCTCAAAGATAATAAAGAACATGTTGCAAGACCTATCATATGGTCTACAGGGTATCAAAAATAGCTCGTAAAATTATGATTAAATTGATATCTTTAATCGCAAATAATATAGTATTTATTATGCAATCATCCTATGATCCACAAGATTGACTAGACATTCTAATCAATTTCTCTTTAGACAAATGAATCATTCTTTACGAAAGATGAATATTATATACAAGAGACACACTAACTATCAAACAGTTATACTAACTGACACACATATAGTCTTGCTGTGTTATTTATTAGATCATATCTAATGCACGACTAATGGGAGTATATCACAAGTCTATTATTTTATATCATATATAAAACCTTATATCAACTATAATAGAGACCACTCACACTGATCATGAAGAAAATAAGACTTAAGTAAACCTCCCAAATATTATATCAGTTGGAATTGTGTCTGCCCCGTACGAAGCATATATCGGATCACATGCAACTAGTCTCTGTAATCGGATAATCATGACCTAGTCATATTATCCGGATGACTGCAGTACTTAAGAGTACTAGTTCCATATCCTACGTGATCATCATCTCCATATGACTGAAGTGATACTTCGATCTTGACATCACACCCAATACACTACGATTCTCAGTAAACCCAGAAGAGGCGTACACACAACCCGTTAATGCCCCGGACGACTAAAATCAAAGTGTACTGATTGTGGCAAGTATTAGCGATGCAAGACTAAGGTTAAGACCAAATACACCTACCCTTATTCGAATTCTCATAGACACATAGTCATACTACCAATGGGATTTCGAGGGATCTATCCAGAGCGAAGTTGTTCCTGTACCATCGGTAAAAAGAACCTCTTATCTTACTTGTATCAGTATCCAATACTTAAATATATGAGAACTATGTCGTTAAGTTTCTATAACGTGCACAAGTGCGATACTAGCCTATTCCGCATTATCGATGTCCAGTCTCGATAATAGTATGACTAGGGATATTTAATGATTAAACCTTCTGTGGATTAATACTGTCTCATATCTTATTAATCCGGAACTAATCATAAGGACTTTTATCATTTATATATCTGAGTAATCTAATTACAAAATGATAAAAAAGTAATTTCTTTTGTTACATAGTTAATTTTGTACAAGAACACCATGTCCTTTACAAAATAGTGATGCTATGGGTCATAATTGTCCAACAATCTCCCACTTGGCCTATAGCCAATCACTAAAATGGCTAACACCTAAACTATGTATGGGTCGTTCATGCTTATGCTGAGTTATCGCTTTCGCCAGCGGATTTACAAGGTTATCATCTGATGCGATTTATTCAATCATCACATCGCCACAATGTATGATCTCACGAATCAGATAAAATCGTCAAAGTACATACTTGGATCAATGATGAGACCGTAATTCCTAATGGTTGCATACTATATTCTCTATGAATAAGAATCTCATTCTTAATATCTCAAAGATAACAAAGAACATGTTTCAAGACCTATCATATGGTCTGCAGGGTATCAAAAATAGCTCGTAATAATTACGATTAAATTGATATCTTTAATCGCACATAATATAGTATTTATTATGCCATCATCCTATGATACACAAGATTGACTAGACATTCTAATAAATTTCTCTTTAGACAAATGAATCATTCTTTACGAAAGATGAATATTATATAAAAGAGACACACTAACTATCAAACAGTTATACTAACTGTCACACATATAGTCTTGCTGTGTTATTTATTAGATCATATCTAATGCACGACTAATGGGAGTATCTTACAAGTCTATTGTTTTATATCATATATAAAATCTTATATCGACTATAACAGAGACCACTCCCACTGCTATCATGAAGAAAATAAGACTTAAGTAAACCTTTTACCTCACAAACATCTCATTATTACTTTAATAATGATAATGTCATCAGAATATATAACACTAGAAAGAAATTTTTACGCTATACTAACCCTACAATCACTTATGTATTCTCTATATTTTTATAAAATCAGACAATCTGAATGATATCAAAATTAGAGAACACAGATTTCCAAAAGGCTTATCTTTAAGATGATTTGTGTGTGAATAAATCAAAGAGAGTTGCGGAAATACTCATATTGATCGGATGAGTTTTAAGACGTTTTCTTTGTATTTCGGAAGCTCCAAGCTTTCTTTGTTGTTCCAAACTCAAGGATGGTTTCCCCTATCACCTCATTTGTCTCCTTAAGTGCTAGCTTGCTTGAATTTTAGCAACAAAAATCCATGGAGGGAGAGAGGAGCTCACAGTTTTGGCAAAATGAGAAGAATAGAGAATGTTGTGAATAGTAACTTACTTCACTTCCAAAGTTGACCAAATTAATATACACAAAGGTTGAGTGTTGTAATTGGCTTGAGTGTTATAGAAGTAAAGCCAAGCCTTTCTTCCAATAATTCCAATCCTTAAATCAAGCCCAACCACTTCCATCACATGTCTAATATGTTGATGTAAGTGAAGTGGGTCCCATCACTTTTAAATTCCAAATTTAAGTTGGCTAATCCAACAGGCAACTTCGCTCGGGCCCGGGTTCGTTTAATTCCGAACTAAATGAATTTTCCGTTGCGACATTATTAAATCCAATTTAATTAAATAATAATGCCTCGCAAAATTATTACGAAAGTCGCTTACGAATTAATTCCAAATTAATTCGTTCCATCGAATTAAAATCCAATTTTAATTTCGCTTTGAAATCTGATTTCAATTAATATATCTAATGTATTATTTTGGCACAAATAAATAAATTAAATAGAAAAATCCAATTTCACTATTAAATTCTTTGCGATTAATTCCAAATTAATCGCGTTCTCTCTTCTTCATGAATTAATCACAGATTAATTCTTGCTGTAATTAATCCAAGATCAATTTTCTCTCTCATAATTAATCCTAGATTAATTTTGTTCGAGTCAAATGTCATCGGTGAATCTTTGGGAAGCGACCCAAGAGATCCCTGGACATGTTAGCAGTAAATACGGTCATCGGACTATTCGAACACGTGCGTACCTGGTACCACGTTCTTACCAATTTACAAGACACGGTTGGCTTTTAGCAAAGCACCGTGCCTACCCAATTCTCCAAAAATATTCTTTAAAGGAATATAAAATCTTTATCAGGCGTAGTATAGGAAGTATTGCGTATAACGATCCAATATCGGATGTCACATGCTAGGCCTGGGGCTGGAATTGTGTCTACCTCGTACGAAGCATATATCTGATCACATGTAACTAGTCTCTATAATTGTATAATCATGACCTAGTCATATTATCCTGATGACTGCATTACTTAGGAGTACTAGTTCCGTTTCCTATGTGATCATCATATCTATATGACAGAAGTGATACTTCCATGTTGACATCACACCCAATACACTACGATTCTCAGTAAACCCAGAAGAGACATACACATAACCTGTTAAAGCCCCAGACGACCAAAACCAAAGTATACTGATTGTCGCAAGTATTAGCGATGTAAGTCTCAAGTTAAGACCAAATACACCTACCATGATTTGAATTCCCATAGACACATAGTCATACTACCAATGAGATTCTGAGGGGTCTATCTAGAGCGAAGCTGTTCCCGTACCATCGGTAAACAGAACCTCCTATCTTACTTGTATCAGTATCCAATACTTAAATATATGAGAACTATGTCGTTAAGCTTCCATAACGTGCACAAGTGCGATACTAGCCTATTCCGCATTATCTACGACTAAAGATATTTAATGATTAAACCTTCCATGGATTAATACTGTCTCATATCTTATTAATCCGAAACTAATCATAAGGACTTTTATCATTTATATATCCGAGTAATCTAATTTCAAAATGATAAAAGAGTAATTTCCTTTGTCGCATTGTTAATTTTGTACAAGAACACCATGTCCTTTACAAAATAGTGATGCTATGGGTCATAATTGTCCAACAGTATAACCTTTCTCACTGTCATACTATAAAGGTCAAACCTTTAATAAGCACATTATGCTTTTGCTGCGCAAATCATTTGCACATTTTATGAATGATTCATAACAAAAGCTCAATCAAGTTCAAAACATGATCGTAGTAAGCTACGAACAATCTTAAATCTATGATTCAATGCTAACTTCTGAAATCGATATCAAATATCGCTCCCACTGTAAGTTATAAGATAATTTTCTTCAATAAGAAAACAACAAAACCATTAAGTATCAAATACTTTGTAAATGATTATGACATCCTATTGAACTTATAAGGAAGATATCTTAGGGTCATTTCATCTTATTAATTATGAAGTTCCATTTATAGCTTATCACTCACACATTTGACTTCAATAAATCAAGTCTTTTCTATAATGGTCAACATCTGATGTTACGTACTAAGTAATAAAATAATTTTATTACTCGGGATCGTAGAAAAGATATTCTATCAAATAGAATACAATATTCTATAAAATAGAATAAATGATAAATTTTCACTTGTACCTCAAAGGCGCAAGTGCTTTCAATTATATAACCATTATACAAAAGAAAGATTCAAATCTCAAACATTTTAATATTCAAATTTTCTATCTATACATATCAAATAAGTAATTGTAGAAATTAATGAAACCTTAATTAAAGGATAAATTAGTGTTACTGAAGCATATCCCCAAGAGTATTGAAAATAATTTGGCATCGCGACTCCCACACACGTCGCGACGCTAAGGGTTGAATGTCGCGACTCCCACAAAATAGAAGTAGTGAAGCTGACCTTTGCCGTTGCAATGCTGAATGTGTGCATCGTGTTGCTAGCCCAATTACAAGACCAAGTATCAACTCCATCTTCACTCTCAACTTCTACAACATTACTTAAGCTATAATAACAAGTATATAAAATATCATCAATATCACCCTCTAACATCACATCCATTCTATAGACCCCAACTTAGTTTCATACCTTGGGATTTCACAATTTGGTGGTTCCTCACAAGCACAATTTTCTAAACACAATAATCGTCCAACCATCATCAAACTCGAGCTAACAACATACTACAATCATCAAATCATCAAATTCAACAAATCAAGATTTGGGTCAAGCCTTACTCACCATGAATTGAAATCTTTCTTCACTAATGAAGTTGCCAAGCTTCTTTTTCTCCTTCTTAGGCTTGATTGGTAGTGGATTACTCTAAGTTGTTCTTGGTAATTGGCTAGGAAGATACAAATCAACTTCTTCTTTTCCCTATACCATACACGGCCAATGGGACAAAAATGATGAGTTTCTCCAATTCTCTTTGTTTCTAAAACAAAAATAGAGTAAGTGTAAAAATTCTAGGAAATTATGGACTTCTCTAGAAAATTGGGGACTTGGGCCAAAAATATGGAATCCTTGTTGGGCCTGACTTGGGCCAATCTTATTCCAAATTTACTTATAGCCCACATATGTAAAAAAATTAGTTGGGCTTGAATTAAGGTTTTGCCCACTAAGTCGTCTCTAGAATTTCTGCTGGTGTTCGGAGAAAAAATTATCTAAGTCGCCAAGTTACTACTCTAGTTGAGTTATGTAATTTCGAGTCGTTATAATTCTCCCCCTTAAAATGATTCACCCTCAAATCAACACACCTAAAGTTATGGAGCGTACCTTTCACCGTTAATAGCTGGGGGTATTGCTCCCTCTGTTGTGTTCTAATATAGGTCCCAAAATCATGAAATCAAGCACAAAATTCGCATGAATACACAAAGGAGTAAGGGCAGAATCATATACTCACAATGATTGGATTTGATGCAAAGAACAAGATGTGTTTCTTTCTCCTTGTTAAGCTCGGCAGTGAGCTTCTGTGACTGTGGGCTGCTCGGTTTTGGTGGTTTATTCTCCTCCATGACCGGCCATTGATGAACCACCATTGAAGCTCCAAGCTTCAAGCTCCAAAAACAAATCCAAGCTCATAAATTCGTTTCCCTATCACCTATGTATACCCATGTGTGTGCTAGCACTCCTTATTCTTCTTGGATTTTCGGTCAAACCAAAAATGAAGAGAAGAAAATAGCTCCAAGCCAAGAGAGGAAGAAGAAAACGTTTTGGCTTCCAAAAATGCCAAAACTGTGTGCTGTAATTGTAGAGAGAGAGAAGGTGTAAAAGCTTTTTATATTTTCCAAAAATTAATTAAAGCCATTTACCACTTTTATTTCTATTAAACAATTAATTTTTCTTTTCAAAAAGCAAAAGTCAAAAAGGTAAAAGTGCTTTTCAATCAACTATCACTATTCACATCAAGTCACTTTATTAAAGTGACAACATGTCATGTCACATCACTCAAAGTGACAAATGATTTGACAATTGATGTGACTAGCGATTTGACGCTTGACGTGACTTGCGTGCCACACTCGAATTCGAAATACGAATGCGCTCGCAAACACGTTCGGGCTCGGGTTCGCTAATTCCAAATTAATGAATTTTCCGTTGCGACTAATTAAACGATTACGCCTAGCAAAATCACTATTCACGTCGCTAACGAATTAATTCTAAATTAATTCGTTCGCCGAATTAAAATCTAATTTTAATTCCGCGTCGAAATCTAATTTCGCATAATATATCGAATATATTATTTTATCGATTATTTCCAAAAATCGTTCTCTCTCTTTAATTAATATTTTATCCCAGATAAAATATCTCCGGAATTAATCCCAGATTAATTTTCTCTCTCTTCTAATTTATCTTCTCTTTTTACTAATTAATCCCAGATTAATCATAGTGCGAGTCATACGTCATCGGTGAATCTTCAGGAAGCGACCCATGAGATCTCCGGATATGTTGGCAGTAAATACGGTCGTCGGACTATCCGAACACGTAAGTACCTCGTACTACGTTTATACCGATTTACAAGACAAGGTTTGCTTCTAGCAAAGCGCCATGCCTACCCAATTCTCCAGAAATATTCTTACAGGAATATATAGATCTGTATCAAGCGTAGTATACCGTAGTATTGTATATATCGGCCCAGTATCGGATAGTCACGTGCTAGGGCTGGGGCTGGATAAGTGTCTGCCCCGTCAGAAGCACATGTCGGATGTCTGGTAACTAGTCTCTATAATCGGATATACATGACCTTGTCATAATATCCCGATGGCCGGCCAGCACTTAAGAGCACTAATACCGTATCCTGCGTGACATCATCTCCACTATGACTGGAGTGATACTTCCGTCTTGACATCACACCCAATACACTACGACTCTCTGATAAACCCAGAAGTGGTGTACGCAGAACCGGTTAAAGCCCTGTACCACGAAGACCAAAGTCTACCGATTATCACAAGTATTAGCGATGCAAGTCTCAGGTTAAGACCATACACACCTACCCTGATTTCGGCCTCCCATAGACACATAGTCATAATACCAATGGGATTCCGAGGGGTCTATCTAGAGCGAAGCTGTTTCCCGTACCATCGGTGAAACACAACCTCCTATCGTACTTGCATAAGTATCCAATACTTAAATATATGAGAACTATGCCGTTGTGCCCTCACAACGCGCACAAGTGCAATACTAGCCTATTCCGCATTATCGATGTCCTGTCTCGATAATACTACGACAAGGGATATTTAATGATAAAACCTTCATGGACTGATACTGTCTCATATCATTCTCAATCCAGGAACTAATCATATGGACCTCTCTTCATTTA
>SKCR01012545.1:0-12423 GCA_019454045.1 Zanthoxylum bungeanum
AAAACTGCATGCAGTTTTTTGGTCTTCATCTTCTTCATTTTGGTTGCCAAAAAGCTTGAAGATAGTGTGGTTGTTTGGAACATCTTCTCACATGCAAGGCTAGCACCTTCAAGGGATCAAAAGAGGTGATAGGGAAACCATCATAGAGCAAGGAATTCACAAAGCTTGGAGCTTTCCACCTTTTCTCCTCTTGGCCGAATCAATCAACACTTGGAGCTTCCATTTTGGTTTGATTTTCTTTATCAACAAAGCATTGTAAGTATGATTCCGCCATACTTCAAAGTTAAATATATATTCATTTATTGTATTTCAAATGCTTAATCTTTCCTTGGGACATATTATAGAAACCAACAATAATATATTAACTTGTGATTATTTTTCCAACCAGCCATATAGGCGGTAACCTGATTAAGTCAAATTAAGTCCAACCAGCCATAAAGGCGGAACCAAAATAAACCTGCCATATAGGCGGTAAGAGAATTTAATTACCAACCGACCAATCTGGCGGTATCCTTTTTAAGTCAATATTTTAAATAGTGAATATATTATTTTAAGGGAGATTAACCTAAATAGTAACAGTAAAAGAATTACCTTTCACCATAGCTGGGGAAGTTACCTCCTCATGGTGAATAGTAAAAACTGTAAAAAGTAAAAAAAATTAAATTACTATATTTACAAAACGTAATTAAAATTATTTACAAAACTAAAAACTAAAAAAAAAAACCAAAAAATAAAAGAAACTAGAGAGAGAAACTATCTTTTTACATCAAAGAGATGAGAGAGAGTGGTACAACAAAATCTGAAATTTCGGGCTCTATTTATAGGGGTCAGTAAGGGTCGCGCGTAGCGAGGCACAGATCGCGTCGCGAAGCCAGATTTGTCGACGTGGCACGCTGTGGTTCGTCCGTTTCAGATTCAGGATAAGATGATAAGGTGACACGTGGCGAGGTGGTTGAGACTCAATTATTGTGACACGTGGCGGCTTCTGATTGGTCGGCTAGATTCTTATCCGCCACGAGTCAGATAAGGATTAGATAGCCAATAATTGATGTTGACGTGGCACTGATGTGGCAGTGACGTGGCGGTGACGTGGCGACACGTGGGAAAGAGACTGTCGGCACCGTAGGATTATGACATGTGGCACTTCCTGATTGGCTGATGATGATGTGGCGGTGAGATGGCAGTTTGACTTGGTCAACCTGGTGATGTGGCAATGACATGGAGTGACACGTGGCACACGTGGCGATGGTGACTGTCGGCACCGTAGGATGATGACACATGGCACGACGCATGTTAGCAGATCGGCTGTGATGGTGACACGTGGCACGACACAACTTAGCAAAGTCAAACTTTTCTAAGATTCTGACATGTGGACCAGGCGCACGTTAGCACTGTTCGGCGCACGTTAGGCGTCGTGACGCGAGAAATTACAAAAATGCCATTTTCGTCCAATTTTCACTGTTTTGGCCCAAATCACCTCCAGGATGTCTGAAACTTTATTTATCTACAAAATAACACAAAACACATCAAAATATTCATAAAACTCAAGAAACTATACAAAATATTAGGTTAAATGAGTGGGAAATAGTGATAGATTTACCACTCATCAGTGAGATTGAGGCTCTCATACACTGGTAGCGATACACCAAGGGATGAACCGATGCTATCGTGGTAGCACTTATGTCCAGGGTTATAGCTTCCTAGTGGATGTATGTTCCCTTATCATTCTTACTTCTTATTATGTCTGTGTGATTGATGTCTTACCCAGGTTAGTCTTTTGTCATTGGCTTGGGCATACGAATTTTGTGTGCTGGCATGACATTTTCCCATCTCCTGGGAGAAGGTTGTTTTCTCTAGTCTGTCCCGTTAGGAAAAGTTGCGCTGCTTCTCTTGAGGGCCAACCAATGACTTTGGTACCTAGGTGAGCGCGTGCTCTCTTGGCACCTGGGTCCCTAGGCCCAAAGAGTTTACGCTACTCTGCCTTATTCTATTTTCGTTGGTCCAAATTGAAAGGGGAGATCTGGTGGCGGCCTTGAATGGCATCCCCACCGAGTACTTTCTAAAAGAGGGTGACGTGGGCCCGTTCTGCCCATCTTGGGTCTCTGTCTCCCTTTGAGCCTCAACGATCTACTAACGTATGTATTGCTGGTTGCATTTCTGAATTCTTTTTCATGTCTGTTCTTTTTCTGCTGAATGATTTTTGATACAAGCTCGTAGGATATTGTTGGACAATTATGACCCATAGCGTCACTATTTGTACAGATCATGGTGTTTTTGTACAAATTAATTATGTGACAAAGGAGATTCCACTCTTATCATTTGTGATTAGATCACCAAGATATATAAATGATAGGAGGTCCTTATGATTTGTTCCTGGATTGAGAATGATATGAGACAGTATTAGTCCACGAAGGATAAATTATTAAATATCCCTAGTCAGAGTATTATCGAGATTGGACTTCGATAAATACGTAAAAGACTAGTATAACACTTGTGCGCGTTGTGACGGCACAACAACATAGTTCTCATATATTTGGGTATATGATACTCATGCAAGTGTAATAGGAGGTTGTTTTTTTACCGATGGTACCGGAAACAGCTTCGCTCTGGATAGACCTCCTCGGAATTCTATTGGTAGTATGACTATGTGTCTATGCAAGTCCGAAATCAGGGTAGGTGTATTTGGTCTTAACCTGAGACTTGCACCGCTAATACTTGCGACAATCAATATACTTTGGTTTTGGTCGTCTAGGGCTTTAACAAGTTATGTGTACGCCTCTGCTGGGTATATTGAGAATCGTAGTGTGTTGGGTGTGATGTCAAGACGGATGTATCACTCCAGTCATAGTGGAGATGATGGTCACGTAGGATACGGGACTGGTTCTCTTAAATGCTGCAGCTATCGGGATAGTATGATAAGGTCATGTATATCCGATTATAGAGACTAGTTACCAGACATCTGACATGTGCTTCGTACGGGACAGACACAATTCAAGCCACAGGCCTAGCACGTGATCATCCGATACTGGATCGATATACATGATACTACGTATACTACGCCTGATATAGATCATTTATTCTTGTAAGCATGTTTCTGGAGAATTGGGTAGGCATGGCGCTTCGCTAGAAGCCAACCTTGTCTTGTAAATTGGTAAAACGTAGTACTTGGTACTCACGTGTTCGGATAGTCTGACGACCGTATTTACTACCAACATATTCGGGGATCTCATGGGTCGCTTCCCAAAGATTCACCGATGACGTATGACTCACACTTTAATTAATCTGGGATTAATTGCGGAGATATTTTATCTGGGATAAAATATCATTTAAAGAGAGAGAACGATTAATTTGGAATTAATCGGTAAATTAATATATTCGATATATTAAACAAAATTGGATTTCGATGTGGAATTAAAATTAGATTTTAATTCGGGCGAATGAATTAATTTAGAATTAATTTGTTAGCGACGTGAATAGTGATTTCGCTAGGCATAATAATTTAATTACGTCGCAACAGAAAATTCATTAATTTGGAGTTAGCGAACCCGAGCACGAGATTCTTTACGAGCGCATTCGCATTTTGAATTCGAGTGCGGCATGCAAGTCAAATCAAGCGTCAAATCATTAGTCACATAAAGTGTCAAATTGACCGGCGTAAACACACACGTATAATGCAAGCGCACGTATCGTTCAAGTAGTATAAAAATATCGATCCCACGAGGACTTAATTCCTATTGTTGTTATTAATTATTGAATCTATTTATTTACAGATATCTAATTGAGGGAGAAGAGAATGATTGCTTGATTGATTTGGTTGATTGTAGATTTGCTAAATAAATAAATAAATAAAAAGACAAAGAAAATAAAAAAAAAAACACAAAGATCTAGGGTTGTGAATCCTTCTAATATCTTTTAAAAGTTGAAGTGATTATTTTATGGTGTGTAATAAATCAGTTTACTAACCTGGAACACTAAATTATACAAAAGCCTCTGTCGATGGTCAGATGCAAATACCCAGTTTAACTGATGAGTGGTAGATGTGGTCGGCTAGATTTGACGAGATGATGATGGGTGTGGCTCGGCCAAGTGGTCACAGTGAAGGTTCTGATGTCGCGTCGTGACGCGGGATAAAATTTTATTTTATTTTTATTTTTTATTTTTTGGCAAAACCATATCTTGCGACAGATAAATCCATAGGGACACGTCTCAAGAGCTGACTCCTTACTCGGCCGTCTCTTCTGGATTGACTTTGTATCTTCTGTTGGTTTAAATCTAGTCCCAAGATCAAACAAGCAATGAAAACATGCGGAATACACCAACGGAGGTAGCGGAATACTCACATCGATCGGTTGAGTCGATTTGGAGAAGAATCAAGCCCAAAATGGCCACTGTTTTTGGCGCCACTGGTAGCAGTCCACTGCCTTGCAAAACAGAATTTTGAGATGACAAACGGAGCTCCAAGCCTCGTCGAACGGATCCCGACTCATGGGCGAACCTCCCTACCACCTTCGCAAGACTCGTAAGTGTGCTAGCACTTGGATTTCCACCATGAAAACCCACTCTTGGCTTCCCTTGTTCACGCCATTATTGGCTTCAAAAACCAGTCCACTTTTCAGTTTGGGCGTGAGGTTTTGGAGAGAAATGAGAGAGATGAAAGATGTGTTATGTCAATTTGATTTACATTTAAGTGTATCTTATACACTTTAGTAAATTTCAAATGAATTTCATTTGAATTTGCTTTTAAAAAGTCAAACAATAAAAGCAAACACTATGCACATCATGTCCATCACACTATTCACATCAACTTTATTAAAGTGACATGTTGTCAATTCACATCACTCAAAGTGACAAGTGATTTGACGCTTGATGCGGACTAATGATTTGACGCTTGATGCGACTTGCGACGCCGCACTCGAATTCGAAATATGAATGCGCTCGTAATCACAATCGGGCTCGGGTTCGTTAATTCCAAATTAACAATTTTTCCGTCGCGTCGTAATTAGATGATTACGCCTAGCGAATTCACTATTCACGTCGCTAACGAATTAATTCTAAATTAATTCATTTGCCCGAATTAAAATCTAATTTTAATTCCGCGTCGAAATCTAATTTCGTTTAATATATCGAATATATTAATTCATTGATTAATTCCAAATTAATCGTTATCTCTCTCTAGACGATATTTTATCCTAGATAAAATATCTCCGTAATTAATCCTAGATTAATTTTCTCTCTCTTCTATATAATCTCAGATTATTCAAGAGTGCGAGTTGTGCGTCATCGGTGGATTATCGGGAAGCGACCAATGAGATCCCCGGATAAGTTGGCAGTAAATACGGTCGTCGGAGTATCCGAATCACGTACGTACCAGTAGTACTACGTTTTACCGATTTACGAGACAAGGTCGACTCCTAGCAAAGCACCAAGTCTTCCCAATTCTCCGGACATATCCATTTATGAATATTTAGATCTGTATCAAGCGTAGTATATGATTGTATTGTGTGTATCGGCCCAGTATCGGATAGTCACGTGCTAGGCCTGGGGCTGGATAAGTGTCTGCCCCGTACGAAGCACATGTCGGATGTCTGGTAACTAGTCTCTATAATCAGATATACATGACCTTGTCATAATATCCCGATGGCCGCGCAGCACTTAAGAGCACTAGTACCGTATCCTGCGTGACATCATCTCCAATATGACTGAAGTGATACTTCCGTCTTGACATCACACCCAATACACTACGACTCTCTGATAAACCCAGAAGGGGTGTACGCAGAACCAGTTAAAGCCTGTACCACCAAGACCAAAGTCTATTGATTATCGTAAGTATTAGCGATGTAAGTCTCAGGTTAAGACTATACACACCTACCTTGATTTCGGCCTCCCATAGACACATAGTCATAATACCAATGGGATTCCGAAGGGTCTATCCAGAGCGAAGCTGTTTCCCGTACCATCGGTGAAACACGACCTCCTATCGCACTTGCATAAGTATACAATACTTATATATATGAGAACTATGCCGTTGTTCCCTCACAACGCACACAAGTGCAATACTAGCCTATTCCACATTATCGATGTCCAGTCTCGATAATACTCCGACTAGGGATATTTAATGATTAATCCTTCGGGGACTGATACTGTCTCATATCATTCTCAGTCCGGAACTAATCATAGGGACCTCTCTTCATTTATATATCTATGGTGATCTAATCACAAATGATGAGAGAGTGCAATTTCCTTGTCACATAGTTAATTTGCTACAACAACACAATGATCTGTGCAAATAGTGACGCTATGGGTCATTTTGTCCAACAATCTCCCACTTGGCACATAGCCAGTCACTCAAGTGTCCCACACCCGAACTATGTACGGTTCGCTGAAATTGCTAAGGAAAGGTTTTCGTCAGCGGATTGTTTGATAATCGTCTGACGCGATTTACACGATCATCACATCGCCACGATGTATGATCCGAACGAATCAGATGATATAGAAGCATATTCTGGATCGTCGATGAGACCTTTAATTCCTTAGCTGTGCTGACGCCTAGCTCAGCTGCTAAAAGAACTATATCTAATCTAATTAGATTTATTTTCGATCCAAATGGCTTCTATTGCTGCCTCAGCTGCAGCAATAATCCGCATTTGTTGTTTATTCAGCAACAGTTATCTTGCTCGGAATATTTCCAGCTCACTGTCCCGTTTTTCAAACTTTATAGTACCGTAGTGTTTAATGTTTGGAAACTTGCAGCAGTGATCCCAGTCACTTCAAGTTCTCCTTCTCCATAGTTTAAGACAACATCTTAGTTCTCTCAGATACTAACAGATGTTCTTAATCTCCAATCCAGTGACTATCACTTGGATTGACGTGATCGTGACTCCATATGCTCGAAGCGTATGAGAACCCAATACAAGTACATTTTAAATGTACAATTTCCCAGAGAGTGTTAACAACTCCAAATCTATCCCAGTAGATCTTTATTCCTTGAATAAAGGTTGTTACTCCCCAGAAATCTACGGAGAATTCTATGAAAGCCAAGCTTTCAACAATTGTTTTATGGGAATTTAACTGTCAGTGCGCTCTCCCACTAACCTCCTTATATACACAAGAATTATTTCGTTTTGAGTCAAATCATAAATCATTATGATTATTTCAAAACGACAGTTCCAAGAATCTTATGCTTGCTCCATTCCAAACATGGATCGAATAACCCGCAAACCTTGTTTGGTGGTTATTCAAATCGTCAGGAATTTGTAAACATCCTCCAAAAGGTTTCCTTTTCAGGAAAGCGATTTTGATCTATAACTGACACTTTCATGAATGAAATACGCAGTTATCAACAAGCATCTTCAAATGAATTTACCATGGCAACAGGTAAAAGGTTGAACCGTTATTAACACAATGCTGATAACGATACCTTTCCGTCAAAAGCCTAGCTTTGTACGTTGGTATGTTTCCTTCCATGTATGTCTTCCTTGAAGACGTTAATGTACCAATAGGCACAATGCCTTGTGGTACAACTAGTATCCAAAATAGTTGTTATACATGGAATCCATTTCGGACTCATGGCACTTTGCCATAATAGGGAGTCGATACTTCGTACACTTCCTCAAAACGTAGTCGGATGGTACACCTCCATAAGATTGACATCTTTATGGGTTAGATCAGAAACAATACCCTAGGTTGTTTTCTGACTCTATCCGATCTACGAAGTTCTTGTGTATTTGAAGATTAATGGTATAGATTCATCATAGATGAACTATTTGTGTTCCATTAAGGACTTCGTGCCTTGAACAGTATTACTCCGATTTTCATCGAGTATCACTATCCTCCCACTGACCACTGCATATCGGTATTCCTCTCAAGAAAAACCGCATGGTGAGCAACAATCATATTGTTCTCATGTGAGATTTATAAGTACTATACTTATGGTTTCCCTTAGGATAACCTATATTGGCACTTATCCAATTTGGGTCTTTTAGTTTGGTATCATCCAAACGTTATGCCTGGCATACCCAAATTATCAGGAATGAGAAACCTGGTTTCTTCCCTGTTCATATCCTTTATGACATCTGTCAAACAGATTTATATGGAACCTTATTCTAAATAAGTTTTGCACTGTTAATAGAAATCCTTTAGAAGGAAACAGTAGCTCAGAGCGACTCGTGATAAACCTTATCATGTCCAACAAAATTCGGTTTTTAGTTCGGACACACCGTCTAACTGACGTGTCTCGGGAGGATTCCTCATATGAAAGAATACCGTACTCTTTCATGTACGTATGAATTATACTGCTTAAGTATTTTTTCATTACGGTCTTACCGAGGCAGAATGATTACTATAGCCGATCTGTTAATTTACTTCGTGTCGAAACTTCAAAAGTTTACGATCTGTGTTCTTCAAAAGAAACACATAACCAAAACGTGATGCTACATCCGTCAAGGTCACGAAATATTCATGTTCACATCTAGCCTAGCTAGATATGGGCCCACTAACTTCACCATGAATAGGGCTAACAGATCGGTGGCCCTTATACTATTACCAAGTAAATAGTATTTTAGGTACTTTACCTTATAAACTAGATTCGCAGACCTTATTTGAATAGTCAAATCAGTCCTAGTACCCACTCTTCAAAAGTGTGGATATACGAGTCTCGTTTAATTGTGTCCTAGACAACAATGCCACAAATAAGTCTCTATTGATCAAATCAATTTGAGCTATTTATTTGTCATTTTATATGTTTGAGATTTTATTATATTCAAAATAGAAATTCTGTTATTTACATCTAATGTATTTATCTCAGTATCATCTTTATATAATAAAACACTTAGTGTTCTAGAATATAAAGGTTTATCCGAATGGATTAAACACTGATATAGAGATAATGTCTCTAGTCAAACTAGTTACATTATAACAGTTCCTAATTTAAGTACATACCCGAAGGGTAGTTCCTAAACTTAGGTATCTACGGTCGAAACAGCGACTTCGTCCCGTTTCCGATTCGCAGAGAAATCTCTCGGCTTGAAGTCAGTATCCAGCTCATAGCGGATTCTGAACATCAATACATATATTTTATGTACCACACTAAGTATTTAAAATCCAATTTCAATACTAGTAGTGAACATAACTTTGACAAATATTTTTAAATTAGAGGCCTCGCCCTTTCTTTAATTCCTTCGTGTCTTCCATATCCAAATGGTAGTCATTTTGGGATATGTCAATTATCTTTTCAATATTTCACAAACCTTTGGCCAAGCCTTGGGTTTCGGAATATCGAAACGATGTGCACCTTGTGCAACTTGCCCAATTGCAAACTTTGACTTTTCACCTCTAGAATAGTCCAATCAATTCTCTAAGAATTATTATTGCAATTTAATACTTTAAATCTAAAGATAGATTTATTGTCAAGTATATTAAATTAAGCACTAAAGTCATCATCACATAAATCTTCCAAAGATTTTATGCTCTACTTATTTGCTTAATTATGGGCCTAGTCATAATAAGTTATTTTATCAAATAAAGTAACCTATTATGAATTCCCAATGAAAATTAAATCATTTAAAACATTTAATCCAAGGATTATATATTTTAAATATTCAACTTTTCAATTCTTTCTTGATTTCAATAGTCCAACTATTTAATCAATTTTAATAAGGTACTATTTATTATAATGATTACAATAATCTAATTATTTAATCAACTATAATTTTAATATTGATTACTATAATCCAATTATAAAATCAACTATCATTTTAATTCAATTATATTGATTACTATAATCCAATTATAAAATCAACTATAATTGAATGAGTTTGTATATAGTCCAACTATTATATTTTTAAAACAACATAAAATATTAGTCCAACTAATACTTTTGATTAATATGACGAGTAAAATAGATGAGCGCGTTTAGCGAGTATTCGAACGAATGTTGCAAATTCAATACTTGCCTCCCACTATTTTCGTCGAGCCTCTAACCCTCTGTCGAGTACTCGGGAAACCGTGTTTCCCTAGTGGGCTAGGATCCCGTTAAATATCACACAATCTTGACTTTGGCCAACAAATTGTATGATAATTAACTAGGTAGATCTCGAAGATCAATTGGATCTCATCCAACTCCTAGATCCAGTAGGTGGACATCCAAGTCCCAAACATATATCTTATATATGCCTATACATCGAATGTATAGCCTAACCTTTTTCCTCTGAATCAACTAGGCCTTGGCTTGGCACAACAAACCTAGTGATCCCAGTCAAGCGCGGACCCATTGACATGGAAGCTTCGTAATCAATGTCAATGGACAAGAAGTGGTCTTGACTTGGCCAACAAACCACAACTTGGACACGACACCGATATGGAACAAAGCCTCGTGATTAAAACACATCTTCGACGGACAAGGGCTTGACTTTGGCCAACAACCCCTGCCAATCTCGGATCTTGAGTAAGAATCACTCAATGGAAGGAAAATAAACGCTTGATATATAACGAGGGTTTTTCGCGTGCAAATTGGCTACCAATTTAATTATCTTTGTTAAGGTCTCATCATCATACACCCTTAAACATGCATTCTAAATACATAATAAAGCGAGTATGAAAATAAAATAATAATGATATGCGGATGGATACTTTACACATTGATCCTAGATCAAATCTCTCCCTTTCTCACTCAAGCTAGCACTTGTATACTTCTACTTCTACCCGTACACTACACTTCTAAAGAAACCTCATTTACATGGAGGGGAATAGGTGAGAAGAGAATACAAAGAGAATGAAGGTGATAAGGCTAGACACGCAGGTCCAATTTAATAAATCGAATTTATTACAACAATTTCTAAAATTGCCCACCCATCTAATATCCATCCGATATACATTATTCATTCAACACAACCACGTATTCACACACATAAGCATGCTATCAATCAATCTAATCAAATTAATTAATCTGATAATTAAGTGATCATCCAATGTTCAAACAACGATTTGATTTTGTTCGAGTCAAACTCATTTTTTGCGAATAAGTACTCAAAGTACGAATTCTTGAATTAAATTAAACTACATCATTAAATCAAATTTAACATGTACTTAATACTAATTCACTATTCAATTCCAAAATTAATATTACACTTTTATTTATAAACCTTTCACGATTTAAATTCCAAATTTAATCGTAACGCGTCTCAAAGACCGATTAACGTCCAACGTCAATTCAATTAAAGTCCAATGGGCTTTTAATTGATTTCTTAAGGCGTGGACTTTTGGTCAACTCGGGTCAAACCGATAACCAAAGTCCAATCCGGGATTTACCCCATAAGCCCATAAATCAATCTTGGCCCATTAGGCCCAATTAAACTTTAAAGGTTCATTAGTCGCATTTGGGCTTTTATGTTAAGGTTTTGGGCCCAATTGGATCCAATCCATTTGGCCTAAACCCAACTTGATAAAATCAGCCCAACAGGCCCAAATACAACATAAAAGCCCAAATCCAATTAAGGCCTAAATAATTAAATTACATGAATCCAATTCCGCAATTTAATTACCTAAAGTGCATTATATGATTAATCAACTAAATCAACATTTCCAAAACACTAAATTAGTCCAATTAATCATACTCAATTCATTATCATATGTCCAACCACAAAATGAAAAATCAAAACCCATTTACATGCTCAAAGCTCTCGGCCAAGGAGGATTTTGTGTCCGATTCGGTTTCGATCCAATCAAACCCACAATCGACATTAAATCAACATCCTAAATGATTTCATACACATCCAAATGTTTATAAAATCAAAATACCAAGACATTAGGGCAATAAGTGTTTTGGTAAAAATCTAGGTCCCAAGATCAAATCAAGACATGAAATAATGCATGAATACATCAACAGGAGGTACCGGAATACTCACATTGATCGGTTATGTCGATTTGAAGACGAATCAAGGCCAAAAATGTACTGCCCTTCACGCCAAACTGCAACAGTCCACTGTCTTGCAAACAGAATTTCGGGTCTCAAAACGAAGCTCCAAACTCCATCGGATGAGTCCCGCCTCATGGTCGAACCCCCTACCACCTTCGCAGACTTGTAGTGTGCTAGCACTTGATTTTCACCATGAGAAACCACTCTTGGCTTCCCTTTGTTCACGCCATTTCTGGTTCCAACCAGTGAAGATTTTCTTCATTTGGGCGTGAGAGAAGAGAAAAAAAAAGGTGAGAGATGAAATTGTGTTAAGTTAAAATGATTTACCAAAAAATAATTTATATTTATGCCATAATTTTTATTAAATTAATAATAAAATTATGACACAAAACATGCAATAGCTTAGAGTGTCAAACACTCAAACTCCATGCATGACATTGAGTGCAATGTACACAATCTACATGCAAAGCATTAGAATGACATGTGTCATGTGGGCCCCCACGTTTCCAAAT
>SKCR01012546.1:0-12091 GCA_019454045.1 Zanthoxylum bungeanum
AATTCGGGCAAACGAGTTAATTTAGAATTAATTCGTTAGCGACGTAAATAATAATTTCGCTAGGCGCAATTATTTGTTTAAATTCGATTTAATTAACGTCGCGACGTAAGTTCGGTATTTCGGAAATATCGAACCCGAACGCGTGAGTGCACGTGGGCCCACTTTCATTTGGAAACGTGTGGGGCCCACATGACACATGTCATATTGTGCATTATTTAATTCTAATGCATTGCATGGAGATAGTGTACAATGCACTCAATGGTTTTGCATGGAAATTGAGTGTTTGACACTCTAAGCCATTGCATGATTTGTGTCATAAGTTTATTATTAATTTAATAAATATTATGGCATAAATATAAATTGATTTTTTGTAACAAAAAATCATTCAACTCATTCAACTCTCTCATTTTCTCTCATCTCTCTCACGCCAAAATAGTGGATGTTCTTCACTGGTTTTGAACCAGTTTGGGCGTGAATAATAGGGAAGCAAGAGTGGATTTTCATGGTGAAAATTCAAGTGCTAGCACACTTACAAGTCTTGCGAAGGTGGTAGGGAGGTTCGACCATGAGCCGGGATCCATCCAACGAAGCTAGGAGCTGCGTTTCTCATCTCAAAATTATGTTTTTTGGAGGCAGTGGACTGCATGCAGTAAGCTTACATGGCAGTGCGCTTTTTGGGTTCATTTGTCTACAAATCGACTCTACCAACCAATGTAAGTATTCCGATATCTTCGTTGGTGTATTCACGCATTATTTCATGTCTTGTTTGATCATGGGACCTTAGAAAAAACTCAACAGAAAGGAGGGCTGTGTTGATGGGTCTTTAGGAGTGAAAGGAGGGATGTGTTACTGGGTCTTTAGGCCTGAAAGGAGGGTTGTGTTGAGGGGTCTTTAGGCATGAAATGAGGGCTGTGTTGAGGATTGGCTCAGTGGTAGTGTGGCGTGAGGGGCTGTTGCAGTTAGGGTTGTTTGTGCGTGGAAGGAGGGCTGGATTTGTTGATGATTTGCTCGGTGGCAGTGGCATGAGGTGAGAGAGGGTTAGAACATTATAGTTTATTTCTTCTTTGTGAGTGGACGTGAGAATGAGATAGGGATCAAGGAATTGGGTTTGTGCTTACTTTTATAAGCAAGGGTGGAGGTTATCCTTATACGGGTAGGGAAAGAATATTGCAATTATGAGGATATCTTTAATTAGTGTGTTATTAGGAAATGATCTATTTAATTGGGGAAGTGATTTGTTTTAGTTTAGGAAAGGGATTCATGGGATTTGATTTGGTTTCTTTAATTTAGGCATGTGATTTAATTTAAAAAGGAAGGTGATTTATGAGATATGATTTGATTTCATTTAGTTTAGGAATGAGATTTAATTTAATTCTTTTAATTCGGGAAGGTGATTTGTGAGATTTGATTTGAATCTTTTAATTTGGGAAGGTGATTTGGCTTGATTTCAACATGTGTTTAATGTGTGAATTTGTTATTTTGGAATGCTTTGGGCGTGAATTAGAGGCTTTGGGCGTGGGTTTGGTTATTTTTGGTGGGCTTGGTGTGTGTTGTGGGGGTTTTTGGCCAATGATGTGTGGCTTGCGGGGGTTTTGGGTCAAGGTGTGTTTTAAAATAGAGATCCAACGAGCGAACCCACAGCTAAGAAAACGAATTTAGTCCAACAAGATATGGATTTCTCACTTTTCCCTTTCGATGTCTGTTTCCCGCGACTTCCAAAACATAAAGAGGAGTGCCTCCGTACGAGACTCATCATTAGGACTTACATGTAAAAATGCAGTGCCTACAGCCGCCCCCACTTCGATGGGACTTGTGTAGTGTGTGACAATGACAATCCTATCAAAGTTAAGCAATGCATTTTTACTTACGTAGCTCGCCAGCTGCCGCTTGACTTGCCTATTGCTTCGAACTAAGTTGATCTGGTGTTGAGGTGTTGCAACCTCGAGGTTCATCCCTGCAAGATACTACGATCTATAGAAATCACTACCGAACTGAGCTGATGAGAGGTGGTCCATTTTCGAACCGTTACTGAGTTGAGATTATGGTCCATTTCCAAACCATGCTCTATTTCCGGAGTGCCATTTTCGGCATGCTAAACCTCATTTCTGAAGTGTCGCGATTGTGATAGTTGTCCATTTCTGAACCATGCTCCATTTTCGGAGTGCCATTTTCGGCGTCTGATGTGATAGTGGTCCATTTCCGAACCGTGCTCCAATTTCGGAGTGCCATTTTCGGCGTCTGATGTGATAGTGGTCCATTTTCGAACTGTGCTCCATTTTTGGAGTGCCATTTTCAGCTTCTGATGTGATAGTGGTCCATTTCCGAATCGTGCTCCATTTTCGGAGTGCCATTTTCACTGTGATAGTGGTCCATTTCCGAACCGTGCTCCATTTTTGGAGCACCATTTTCGGCGTCTGATGTGATAGTGGTCCATTTCCGAACCGTACTCTATTTTCGGAGTGCCATTTTCGGCGTCTGATGTGATAATTCTCCATTTCTGAACCGTGCTCCATTTTCGGAGTACCATTTTCGGCGTGATAGTGGTCCATTTCTGAACCGTGCTCCATTTTTGGAGTGCCATTTTCAGCGTCTGATGTGATATTGGTCCATTTCTGAACCGTGCTCCATTTTCAGAGTGCCATTTTCGATGTCTGACGTGATAGTGGTCCATTTCCGAATCGTGCTCCATTTTGGGAGTGCTATTTTCGATAGCTGATGTGATAGTGGTCCATTTCCGAACCATGCTCCATTTTCGGAGTGCCATTTTTGGCGTCTGTTGTGATAGTTGTCCATTTCCGAACAGTGCTATATGAGAAATGGTAGACTGGTCACCCCCAGTCTCGGTTCATCTTTATATCCTTTGCTGCTTTTTCATTAGATCAAGGTAGATCTCCTGATGTGATGTTACATACCAACACACTGTACTGTTTCTCACGAGATAATCCTGATAGCTAAACATATTTTCGTCCTCAAGGAATGCTTCGTGTCGAAACCAGAGTACCTTCAAAGTACTTAATACACTCAAATCCGATCGTCTGAATGAGTGATATGAACTAGACTCTTAGTTTGTGTGTGCCAAGGCTCCTTCGCAGCTTAATCCTTAAGTAAGCCAATTCAATGATTTTGTCTCGGAGAATTGGATCAGTGGGTCTAACCAACCGAGATGTCTCGATCATACTCTGTGATTTCATCCTCGTACTCAACATGATATGGTTTTTTTTTTCTTTCGTCTCTTTCTTTTTTTCTTTTCATTTTGAATTTTCTTTTTCTTTTTTTCTTTTTTTTTTTTTTTTTTTTTTTTTTCCGACACACCTACCCTTTAAGGTAGCATTTCTCCTCATGGTGGTCCTAATACTCGCCCACGGGTAGCTTCACGCTTATCGGTTATAGGTGGTCTATTTTTTCCTTTTCTTTTCAGATATTTTTTTCTTTGTTTCCAACCATATCACATATCGTAGCATAAGTAAACCAGGATGGACATCTAGGCAAACGGTCATTCACTGATCCACCATCTCTTCAACTAGTCATTTCGCCAACTACTCAGGCTTCTACTGCTAAGATCCCATAATCAAGTGCTCGCGAGTCTAGCCGAGATCAACTACTCAGAATACCGGTGAGGAGCACATCTCGCACTTATCGTTTCTAAGGTTTCACCCTACATCAAACAATTTTATCACCAGAACTATTCTTAGCCATCAAGGACTTCTCTCTCTCTCTTTCTACCTTTTTTTTTCACTTCACTGGAATTCTTCAACAGCTAATAATGTGGGCTTCGCCCCCTGGGATTCATTCTCAAAAACTGCTAGTAGCGCAGGACTCAACCCTGAGGGTTCATTCCCAAAACTGATGATTATGTGTGGGCCTCAACCCTGGGTATCCATTTTTGAAAACTGTTGATACTGTTTTGTTGCTCTCAGCTTGCTTGTATTTTGCCATTTTTCCTTCTTTTCTTCGAGACCTGTGAACACTAACAAAACAACATAATAAAAATGCGTGCATGCGATGTGTATGTATGCATGCGTGGAGGTACTCCTTGTTCTTGATGGTTTAGACCATCATTGTGCTCCTTGGAACCATGTACCTACGCATGTCTGTGATCGCCCCCTGGGTCTGCTTATAGTTTCCTCATGCCAATTCTCTTTTGGTGATTATGCAGTTCTCTTTTGTCTGAAACCTGCAAACACAGAACCAACATAAAAATTACAAGTACGTTACGTGTATGCATGCATGCATGGATGAATTTCATATCTCGTGGGTTAGGTCTTTTGCCAGTTCTCCCAGTAACTTCTATGTCTCTTCTTCCTTAGGCGAAATATTACTTTAGTATGTCCACGTTGATTGGCTCGGCGAACTTGTTCCCTTTTAAGTCTGACAGTCTCACTGCCCTGTTTCCTATTACCTTCTTGACTACGTAAGGCCCTTCCCAGTTAGGTCTGAACTTTCCTCTCGGGTCTATCGTTAACGGCTTTGACTGCTTAAATACCAGATCCCCCTATCTGATCTTAGAAGGGCACACCTTTTGTTGAATGCCTGAGCCAATCTCTTCTGGTATAACTGCATATGATGTAAGGACTTCATTCTCTTCTTATCGAGCAATACCAACTATTCAAATCTCTGCGAGGCCCATTATTGTTCAGGTAACTCTGCTTCTGCTAATACCCTCATGGACTGTATCTCAACTTCCACCGGCAGTACTATTTCCATTGCCTTTCGAGCTTCTTCTTTTCTTCAACACTTCAGCTGAATGTCATTCGCTTGTCTTTTCTATAGTTCTCCCTTCAAACTCACATATTGAGAAGCCACTTCTGAATGGCTATCTTGTCTTTTCTGCTTGCTTCTTTCGGGAATTCCTCATGTTCTAAGTATCGCTGAATATCATAGTACCATGGTTGAATACTTTTGTCAAATATACTCACGTCGTGCAGATTGAAAGGAATGGACTCAGGCAGGTAAGCGAAATGAACGTCTTTATTATTATTAAGGAAAAGAGTCGAACAATTAGACGAAGTCAATGTCCTTATTATTAATAAATACTGGATCACATTTGAATAAGATCAGGGAAACAAACATCTCAATAATTTGCAACTTCATCTTCCCCCGTCTTCTTGCTTCCTTCGACCATCAGATTATCCAAGTGCAGTAGTTCTTTTTCCCATTTACTTCCCCTTTTTGCAACCTCCTTCTCGTCACTGTCCGAGAAGTTTTCCTAGAAATTCCCCCTTTGCTCTATTTCACCTTTACCACTGCTATCCCATATCCCCATTCGAGAAGTTTGGTGGCTATGAGTTTGGAGGACAAGGCTGTCAGATAGGTCGGAGTTGATCATGTGGGTGGGTGGAGGTTTTCTGTGCGTGTTGAGTTGCTCTTTTTCTAGGTCGGGTATTTTATGGGAATCAATGAGGTATTGGATCTCATGCCTAAGGCGAGTACAGTTGTCGGTTTTGTGGCCTTTTTACCGATGGAGGTAACAGTAAAGTTTCAAGTTAAGGTAGCGTGGCACATGGTTTGGAAGTGGTTTAGGCTTAAGGGATTAAGGAGTCCTTGCCTTTTCAGCTCTTCAAACACCTCTGACAAAGGTCTACCAAGATTGGAGAATCATCTGTTTCTGATAGGGGCAACCTCAGAGGGAGCGATCTTGGTCCTTGAAGGTTCCCCAATGGTCTTTCCATTCTGGTTGCACAACTTTCTGTTATTGGCTATACGGGGTACGGTCAAACTGACCACAAAATTGGTCAAAACTTGCAACTGCTCAGTAATTTTGGTTACTTTGGTCTCCAATTGACCCAGGCGGGATCCCTCATTGACTGACTCACTCATGTTGGCTGACGGTCTTTTGACGGGTCTCTTCATTTTTTCCTAACCCAACGGGTATCTAAGATGGATTTTAGACACAATGGTTAACATGATGCGTGTATGCATGAGGTGCATGAGATGCATGCGATGTATGGAATATATAAGTCGGCCCATTGTCATTTTAAAGCATTCAATCATACTATTGCGAGGTGCAAACTTGTCCCAATTGAAAAGGCCAGACAGGTTTACACTTTTGCAATAACATGGCTAAACAACTCTAAATGATAAGAGGCCCAAACACAAAATAGCTGATCGGCATTTCAGAAAATTTTGGCCCAATTGTCAAAGGACACGAACTCGTCCCAGTTTAAATGGCCCAATAAGTTCACATCTCTTGACAAGAAGTCCAACTGAATCCAAATGATGATGGTCCTCAACACAAGCATAAAGAAATAATTTCTATTAGTCATATAACTATGGTTCACATGTGAGTTTACGAGGGTGTAGACAAAGGCTCCCGCTGACGAAGGATTGCCCACAACTAGGACTCCCCACTCAAGAGTTCGAGTGACCAAGTGAGCGCACCTTTTTTATACCTTAAGGTACGTGCCAATGAGTTATGGTGTGTGACTAACTGTCAAATGGATTTCCTATTATAGATTCCCCAGAGGGAGGGTGGAGCGAACTCTCTTAAATAACCCAGTCTCTTAGGCTCTTATCGCCTTGGTGACATAAATAAACAACAAGTCCTCCAAATTAGTCTGTCACAATGAGCTGCGGGTAATGATTATCTAGGTGTCTTCACAGCTTTTCCTTATAGAAATGTAGTGATTGAAGGAAGACACCAAACCATTACCTAGCTTTAATAATGCCTTTGATTAAACCCCTTCAACCTACGGTAGACACAGTTAACTAAAGCACAAATCACAATCATTACAAGACATTATTTCGAGCCGATTCTCTATCCCCAGTGGAGTCGCCAGACTGTAGGACACACAAAAAAATGGCGACGCTGTTCTAGGCTCGCGGTCCGGTTGGGAGTACGGAGTAGTCCACGGGGGAACTAAACCGGAGAAATAACATGGAGTCGCCACCCAGTGTGAACTGGGAAAATGATTTAAGGCCGCACTCACACATCGCAAGGGAAGAGCTCAAACCGTTGGGTTCGGAATGGTCCCTTACTTATGCCACTTGTAATGAACGGATGTATGTAATAATATAACCGAGTCTACGCAACAACAACCTACATCTAAGTTTGAAGATTACCTATATCTAAGTTTGCATGCATAAAAGTAAGTCGGAATAACGACAAACACGCAATCTCATGAACATATTGAATTATTAAGGCGAAAAATAAATAACAACCTAAACATAAACATAAATTAAATTCCTAATGTGAAAGAAATAACTAATCATGCTTGGAAATAACCACCTAAATCATGCATAAAAATAAATAACATACTAAATGATTAAATCATGGTTTGAAAAATAAATAACATACTAAACGACTAAATCATGCATAAACATTAGATTGGATGAAACAAAATATATGTGTCTCTCAAGTGGTACGTGGAGTTGTTTCCCAAGTACAAACCGCACTACCGTCCATTCGGATTCGTCTATGAAATTTACGTCTGGGTTTCCATCCGATATTTTTGCTGTATTTTCTGGTCGTTGTGTTTAGTTACTGTTTACGATATTTGGGGGCTGTTTTGGGGACTGTTTTGAAGGGAAATAGGGGCTGCCATTGGGCGTTATTTGGACTGAGGGGCTGTTGCACTGAGGGTTGTTTGTGCATGGAAGGAGGGATGGATTTGTTGATGATTTGCTCGGTGGCAGTGGCATGAGGTGAGATAGGGTTAGAACATTATGGTTTATTTCTTCTTTGTGAGTGGACGTGAGAATGAGCTAGGGATCAAAGAGTTGGGTTTGTGCTTATTTTTATAAGCAAGGGTGGAGTTTATCCTTATACGGGTAGGGAAAGAATATTGCAATTATAGGGATATCTTTAATTAGTGTGTTATTAGGAAAGGATCTATTTAATTAGGGAAGTGATTTGTTTTAGTTTAGGAAAGGGATTCATGGGATTTGATTTGGTTTCTTTAATTTAGGCATGTGATTTAATTTAATTAGGAAGGTGATTTATGAGATATGATTTGATTTCATTTAGTTTACGAATGAGATTTAATTTAATTCTTTTAATTCGGGAAGGTGATTTGTGAAATTTGATTTGAATCTTTTAATTTGGGAATGTGATTTGGCTTGATTTCAACATGTGTTTAATGTGTGAATTTGTTATTTTGGAATGCTTTGGGCGTGAATTAGAGGCTTTGGGCGTGGGTTTGGTTCTTTTTGGTGGGCTTGGTGTGTGTTGCGGGGGTTTTGGTCCAATGATGTGTGGCTTGCGGGGGTTTTGGGTCAATGTGTGTTTTAAAACAGAGATCCAACGAGTGAACCCACAGTTAAGTGAACGAATTTAGTCCAACAAGATATGGATTTCTGAATTTTCCCTTCCGACGTCCGTTTCCCGCGACTTCCAAAACTTAAAGAGGAGTGCCTCCATACGAGACTCGTCATTGGGACTTACATGCAAAAATGCAGTGCATACACTCAGTTGATCGATCAAATCGATCATGTGAAGAACATGTGAGCTCACAGGTTGCCCCTCGTCTATTCGCGCATGGAACAGTTCCATCGCAACTTTATGAACAAAAATTTGTCCTTGGTTCATGAACTATTCTCTTAATCGCATCATCATACTATATGCATCTTTCATGCCATAGTATTGTTTCTTGAGTCCCGGTGCCAGTGAACTTAAGATGTATGATTTAAATTTTAAATCATCATCTTTCCAAGCTTGGAAAACTTGGCGTTCCTCCGGTGTTGCATTCTCAGACACAGCAAGGGTCATCAGACCCTCAAGTACATATCCCAACTTCTCGGAATTAAGGGAAATCCTTAAATCCAAATCCCAATCGGCGAAGTTTTTAGCGCCTTTAAGTTTATTCGTATCCAACATACGCGCAAACGAATTAGTCGATTGTGCCGCCATCACTAATCTATCATATAGATTACGAAAAATGGTTAGCAGAAATAAAACAGTTTCATATAATATCAAAAGTATTAACTAGATCATGGATTTTTAATATAAAAATGCCCCTCCCACTAAATCATGCAATACTGTAATCCCCAAATAGAATACAAAGATTTAATAATTAAATTAAATAAAAATAGTGAAAGGTGGATCCCATGAATATATTTCAGCTCACAGCTTTGGCACGGTCTCGCCTACGTATATTCATTAAGTAGACAACTCCTTGTCAATCACTCAATAGTGACTCTTGGGTTTTCGGTCTTGGTCGTTTCTCGTTGTCATAGCTTTGGCACGTTCACAAGGAGACGTACCAAGGTTAAACTCGTCAATGATAAACTCAAGCTACTTGCATAACCCTGACAGCTTTGGCACGTTCAGGATTCCACTTGTGCTTGAATTTATCTAGTATCTTATATACATTCGGCATAAATAAATTTCTATCGGCTACACCCTCACAGCTTTGGCATGATCTCGAATGTAGTCACAGAAAAGTATCCATAAACTGTATTGACAAGACAGACCATGTAATATGCATCAAATTCATAATTAATATAAAACCTTATTAAATAGGGATTTTCCGTAGAAGTTGTCTTCAAACTTTTCTCTCAACTCTTTTATGTCTGTTTTTGTAACTTATGAACCCTTAACCTAATAAAATGAAACAAAACAATATATACCTCCACCAATTAAGCCTTGGCCGAATTTGGTATAGGAAAATATCTAGATATTTAATTTTTGTTTCATTTAATTTACTTTATCAACTTGTATTTTGAATCATTACACCTTTAATGAATTTCAATAAGTCAACAAAAGTAACTCAAGGCATTTCCAATAAATATCAAAACTAAAGATATTTATATTTTTAATTAATTTAATTATTTAACCATTAAATAATTATTTAAATATAAATATTTTAAATATATGTATAATATTTACTTTAAATATCCAAATACATATATATTTATGATATATGTCAAATATCACAATTTGACATTTAATTAATGTGTATTTAATAAAATCTATCATTAAATTCAAATACACAAAAATTAGAAAATGACTATTAGGTCCATTCGCATGTATTTTTCGTTTAACCTTTAAATGACTTATAAATAATCAATATTATTCATAAAAGTTGCCCTAGTGCTCTATAAGTATATTTCACTAGTGAGACTCTCTAGATTCAGCCATATCCGTCACGAAATCCAATTTCGTGCCCATAATTTACCCACCCATAAATTATGACGATCAAGGATAAACTCGTTGAATCATACAGGTTGAGGTCATGGCATGTGTATAATTCCTCTGTCACAAGTATCCGGATATATCCCAGAGATATAAATATAAACGTCAAATCTATATAGGGACAATCCCGTCGATGTCTCTATTAGAAATCTCTAAAAGAACACTTAGAATTGACTTCTAAAGTGTACCACGGGCCCATGGTTTTTATTTGATTGCTAATCATAAATGGACTACCTATGCTCTGTACAGAGAACTGACAGATCCTATCTCGACACACACAGGACACCCTAAGGATCTGTCCACACCCAACGAACAGGCAGAGATCTGATCTAAATAGATCGGTGACGTGACTACCATCTGAGTGTGGAAGATGTCATATGTGCCCACAATGGTATCTCAAGTCGAAGAATCACAAATACTACTCAACCCGATAAGATTCTTATTGATGATGGTGTACCATCCATTAAGAATCTTCGGTGAGTCGTTGGGTGTTTATCCGCTGTAAACACCTACACATTTATACGAGTCTCCAAGAATCATGGTTCATTGAGAAATCATTGGAATCATATTCCAGTATACGACATGTACCGGTCTCAACGGGTTTACTTTACTAACCATGTAGTGTAAACCTTGACCAGGAACTGTCTAAGAATGACAACGTCATGATACAACTCAATGTCAGTTGCGACGCTTTTGCAACTGTATCATGACTAATCATTCTATGGTCTATTACGTTTTTACCATATAAGATGATATATTACATTATAGAAACTGCTCATTTTATTTATAATAAAACTTTTACAATAGTATTTACAAGGAAATACACCTGGGAATTGGCGCTCTAAGCACCAACCCCAACAGCTGGAACAAATTATGGAGGTTTTCTTGGATGATTTCTCTGTGTTTGGAGACTCTTTCGATAACTGCTTGCAAAATCTGGAAAAAATGTTACAAAGATACGAAGATACCAACCTAGTACTCAACTGGGAGAAATGCCACTTCATGGTGTAGGAAGGCATTGTCATGGGACATTAGATCTCACAAAAGGGAATCGAGGTAGACAAAGTAAGGATCGAGACAATAGAAAAACTACATCTACCATCCTCGGTCAAAGGAATTCACAGTTTTCTCGGTCATGCAGGATTTTACAGGAGATTTATCAAAGACTTCTCCAAGATTGCTAAACCTCTATGCAATCTGCTGGAGAAATATGTGCCTTTCAACTTCACCAAAGAATGCCACTATGCCTTTGAAATCTTAAAACAGAAGCTGGTGTCTGCCCCCATCATAGTAGCACCAGACTGGATGATTCTATTTGAGGTGATGTGTGATGCTAGTGATTTTACTATAGGTGCAGTTTTGGGACAACGCAAAGCAAAAACTTTCCACACCATTTACTACTCCAGTAGAACTCTAAATGAAGCACAACTCAACTACACAACAACTGAAAATGAGATGCCCACAGTTGTGTTTGCTTTTGATAAATTCCGCTCAATTCTGATGGGTCCCAAAGTAGTGGTCTACACAGATCATTCAGTAATCAAATACCTGATTGCGAAGAAAGATGCCAAACCTAGATTGATCTGTTGGGTGCTCTACTATAAGAATTTGATATGGAGATCTGAGATAGGAAAGTGACAGAAAATCAAGTGGCAGATCATTTATTGAGGCTCGAGAATGGAGAAAGAACTGGCAATGAGATTACAATGAAAGAAAATTTTCCAGATGAACAGTTGTTCACCATCAAATAGTAGGATGCCCCCTGGTATGATAACTATGTAAACTACATAGTATCGAGAAAATGGTCGTTAGAATGAACACATCAGTAGCGGAAGAAAATCTTCAAGGAAGTCAAAAACTATATCTGGGATGAGCCGTACCTATTCAAACGTTGTGCTGATCAATTATTGAGACGTTGTGTTCCACAAGAGAAGGTCAATAGTGTCTTTCAGCATTGTCATT
>SKCR01012547.1:0-12431 GCA_019454045.1 Zanthoxylum bungeanum
CGCTTTGAGCATATCATTCACAAACAGGCCAATCCGAGTGATAGTCAATGGATTAATGTTAAGAACATCCGTTAGTATCTTGGAGAACTAAGGATGCTGTCTTAATCTCTGGCGAAGGAGAAACTTTCAGTGACTGGGATCAC
The DNA here is from genome assembly GCA_019454045.1 of Zanthoxylum bungeanum. Lineage (NCBI taxonomy): Eukaryota > Viridiplantae > Streptophyta > Magnoliopsida > Sapindales > Rutaceae > Zanthoxylum > Zanthoxylum bungeanum. The sequence goes on from SKCR01012547.1 coordinate 144, forward strand.
TGTTGTAAGTTTCCTACCGATAGAGACGACTGTAAGTCACAAACGGTACATACAGTTGAATAACGGTACAGTGAGCTGGAAATCTTCAAGCAAGATAATGTTACCGTATAACAACAAATGCGGGTTATTGCTACAGTTGAAGCAGCAATAGAAGCCTTCTGGGTCGATAAATATCTAATTAGATTAGATATAGTTCTTTTAGCAGCTGAGCTAGGCTACAACACATGCTAAAGAATTAATGGTCTCATCAACGATCCAAATACATACTTCGATATTCATCTGATTCGTTCGGATCATACATCGTGGGGATGTGATGATCGAATAAGATCGCGTCAGACGATAATCATGCAAATCCGCTGACGAAAGTCTTTTTCTCAGCAATTTGAGCCAACCGTACATAGTCGGGTGTCAAGCACTCGAGTGACTGGCTATAGGCCAAGTGGGAGATTGTTGGACAATTATGACCCATAGCGTCACTATTTGTACAGATCACGGTGTTGTTCTACAAATTAACTATGTGACAAAGGAGATTGCACTCTTATCATTTATGATTAGATCACCTAGATATATAAATGATAGGAGGTCCTTATGATTTGTTCCTGGATTGAGAATGATATGAGACAGTATCAATCCATGAAGTATAAATTATTAAATATCCCTAGTCAGAGTATAATCGAGATTGGACATCGATAAATACGTAAAAGACTAGTATTACACTTGTGCGCGTTGTGAGGGCACGACGACATAGTTCTCATATATTTGGGTATAGGATACTCATGCAAGTGTAATAGGAGGTTTGTGTTTTTACCGAGTGAACGCGATGTATGGGAAACAGCTTCGCTCTGGATAAACCCCTCGGAATTCCATTGGTAGTATGACTACGTGTCTATGGCAGTCCGAAATCAGGGTAGGTGTATTTGGTCTTAACCTGAGACTTGCACCGCTAATGCATACGACAATCAATATACTTTGGTTGAGGTCGTCCAGGGCTTTAACCGGTTCCTGTGTACGCCAATTCTGGGTATACAAGAATCGTAGTGTGTTGGGTATGATGTCAAGATAGAAGTGTCACTCGAGTCATATGGAGTTGATGATCGCGCAGGGATACATAACTGGTACTCTAAAAGGTTGCAACCGTCGGGATAATATGACTTGGTCATGATTATTCGATTTTAAAAGAACTAGTTGCTCGTTATCCGATATATGCATCGTACGGGGCAGACAACTGTAAACCAGCCCCAGGCCTTGCATGTGATAATCTGATACTGGACAGAAATACGCAATACTACGGTATACTATGCTTGATATAGATCCTTATTCCTATAAGGATATTCCGGAGAATTGGATAGGCATGGTGCTTTGCTAGAAGCCAACCTTGTCTTGTAAATCGGTAAAACGTAGTACTTGGTACTTACGTGTTCGGATAGTCCGACGACCGTATTTAAGGCCAACATATCCGGGGATCTCATGGGTCCGCTTCCAAAGATTCACCGATGACGTATGACTCACACTTTTAATTAATCTGGGATTAATTAGATGAGAGAGAAAATTAATCTGGGATTAATTACGGAGATATTTTATCTGGATAAAATATCATTTAAAGAGAGAGAGCGATTATTTGGAATTAATCGATAAATTAATATATTCGATATATTAACGAAATGGATTTCGACGCGGAATTGAAATTAGATTTTAATTCGGGCGAACGAATTAATTTAGAATTAATTCGTTAGCGATATGAATAGTGATTTCGATATGCGTAATCATTTAATTACGACCAACAGAAAATTCGTTCATTTAGAATTAGCGAACCCGAGCCGAGATTATTTACGAGCGCATTCACATTTTGAATTCGAGTTCGGCACGTCAAATCAAGCATCAAATCGCTAGTTGCATCAAGCGTCAATCACTTGTCACTTTGAGTGATGTGACTTGACAACTGGATTGAAAGATGTGACTTGATGTGACTTGAAGTGAGTTGATGGAAAGCTTTTGAAAGCTTGAATGACATTTATTATTATTATTATATTTGGTATATGTTATTGATTTTCGAAATCAATTACCATTACAACACATTTCTCTCTTCTTCTCTCTCCCTCATCTCACGCCATTTTCTTTTCTTGTGAGGCAGTGAACTGCCGAAGTTTGAAGGAAAAATGGAAGCACAAATGCTTGATTTTGTGGCAAAATCAAGAGAGCTAGCACTCCGAGAGACATGCGAAGGTGATAGGGAAGTTCACCCATGAGCCGGGAACCATTCGACGAAGCTTGGAGCTCGAAGGTGATCCTTAAATGGCGCCAAACCATTGAGTTGGGCTGCTCACTGCCGAGTAGTGAAGTGAGGCAGCAAGTTCGTTTTTGTTGCCTCTGCATCGCTCAACCAATCGATGTGAGTATTCCGCGACTTTCTCGATTTGTATTCGCACATATTTCATTGCTTGTATTCGATCCTATGGACCTAGAAACTCCAATATTGACATGATTGGAAAAATCGGGCCACATGCATCAAATGGACACCGCTTCATAGTAGTGGCGGTAGAATATTTTTCGATGTGGGTGGAAGCCGAGTCCTTCCATAATGTTACCGCAAAACAGATGGCCAAGTTCATAGCCCGTAATATAGTATGTCGATACAGAATACCACATCACATAGTGATAGACAATGGAGTCTAATTTCAGGGATAAACAAAGGGGATGTTGCAGAAGTATGGGATAGGGCATCACAAATCATCACCTTACACAGGATAGGCATCACAAATCATCACAAGCTAATGGGCCGGTGGAGGCGGCCAACAAAACCATAAAGAAAATACTAGCTAAGATGACGAAAAATTATAAAAATTGGACTGACAAACTGCGTACGCCCTGTGGGGGTATAGAACTTCGGTGAGAACGACAACGGGAGCCACACCCTATTGTTTGGTTTACGGGATGAAGGCAATGTTACCAGTGGAAATAGAGATACAGTCAATACGGGTATTAGCAGAGGCAGGATTGCCTGAGCAGAAATGGGCCTTGCAGAGGTTCGGACAGCTAGCTATACTGGATGAGAAAAGGATAAAGGCCTTGCACCACATGCAGATATACCAGAAAAGGTTGGCTAGGGCGTTCAACAAGAAGGTGCATCCCACTAAGATCAGATAAGGTGATCTAGTGCTCAAGCAGTCAAAGCCACTAATAATGGACCCAAGGGGAAAGTTCAGGCCTAATTGGGAAGGGCCCTATCTAGTCAAAAATGTGATGGGGAATGGGGCAGTGAGGCTGTCAGATTTGGAGTGGAACGAGTTCACCGAGCTCATCAACGTGGACATGCTGAAACAATACTTTGTATAAAAAAAGGCTCGTTGGGTTGAAAAAAATGGTTAATTGTAAAATCCGTGAGGAACAGTTAGCGACAGAGGTACCCTTGCAATGCAGTTTATTTCCTACATATGTACTAAGAAGTAATGCAAATGACTTTATTGAAACAAATGTTCAAGATGTTCATAGATTGCATATATCCCAGCTAACCGGGAAAGATTAGAGTCAAGTAATTACAAATCACGTCTTTTGTTTCTTAGATGCTGGACCAAGGTCAGGAGATCTAGGAGAAGAACTCCAAGAAGGGAGAGGAGTAGGACAACCTCGGGAAAGAGGACGAGCAATGAACCTCGAGAGTGAGGACAGATCTGAAAAAAAAAATGGAATTATTTTTTGAGCTCGAAGAGTTGAAAAGCTGAAAAGGCGACTCAGGCAAGATAGAGAAATCCGCTAGGTTGAAAATCTGAACGGACAGCTTAGGCAAGAGATAGGATGAACTTGCAAGACAAAGGGACTCCCAAGAAACCGGCTTACATGATGGTGCTTTATCCTGTCTAAACCATGAAGCATCTCAGCCAAGATAACGGGGGATGGATCATAACTAAATCAGATTCCCTTGATAATGTTCAATAAAAGATAGTCGCCTCTCGTACTATCACAACCCACTAAGAGGTATTGAGCCAAGATACAGAATAAGACTACACTTCTCCAAGGACGAGACCCTACCTCCATCCTGTAAAATACACGTAAAAGGACTTGTAACTCAATGGACAAAGCACGAGGCAATATCTTTTCTGCATCCTAATGACAGCAAATGAAAGCTTCGGGAATCAGAAGACATGAGTTTCACTATCCCAAAAGGATGAGGCCGCTTTCAAAAAGGCGTAATCCACATTGACCCAGTGCATATAGCAAAGAGTAGAAAGCTGAACCAGGTCTGGGGATGACCAGTCTACCACCCCGTAAATAAGGGACACAACGGGATCTGAGCCATGGGACCAAAGAGAACTTAGCAATCACCATAATAGAATTGACATGAGGAAACTATAAGGAGGCCAAAGGGCCGACCAAAGACTTTTATAGGCAAAGGGCACCAAAGAGCGCAAGGAATGCCTAACCAAGGATAACATTAAGAAAAATTGGACAAAGAAAACCCATCGAAATAGGGAATGCATCCATGAATACATGAATACACATCGCATATACACAATTTTTGTTTTGTATTCGCAGGCTTTGAAGAAAAAGAAAACGCGGTGAGGACGAGCAAATCCAAGAATGGAGAGGAGCCTCGAGAATCAGGACGGATCAGGTGTCGAAGTGTTTCACCACCATCTGTTCTAGCGACCAGGAAATAATCCCAATGGTCGAAGCCTTCATAATCAGCATAGTTTGGGAATGAATCCCAGGGGTCGAAACACCTCATCATCAAGGAAAAAAACTCCCCAGTGGATCGAAGAGTCATGCAGATGGGCCAAAATTCCATCACCCACTCAGTTCGGGAATAAATCCCGAGATCGAATCATCTCACACCCAGCATGGTTCGGGAACAAATCCCAGGGGTCAAAGCACCTCTCCATTAACTCAACTCAGTTCGGGAATAAATCCCAGAGATCGAAGCATCTCACACCCAACATGGTTCGGGAATGAATCCCAAGGGTCGAAGCACCTCGCCATCAACTCAACTCAGTTCGGGAATAAATTTCAGAGATCGAAGCATCTCACACCCAGCATGGTTCGAGAATGAATCCCAGGGGTCGAAGCACCTCACCATAAACTCAACTCAGTTTGGGAATAAATCCTATTGATCGAAGCATCTCACACCCAGCATGGTTCATGAATGACTCCTAGAGGTCGAAGCATCTCGCCATCAACTCAACTTAGTTCATGAATTAATACCAGAGATCGAAGCATCTCGCAAAAGTAGCGAAACAATAGGTAAGTCTGACGATGACCGACGAACCAGGTAAGTAAAAATGCATGCATGACTTTGATAGAGTTGTCACTGTCACACATTGCACAAGCCTCATCATAGTGGGGCCGACTGTAGACACTGTATTTTCCATGAGCCCGATGATGAGCCTCGTATGAAGGCACTACCTGAAAAGTTGCGGAAGTTGCGAAAAATGAATGCCGGAAGGAAAGAAAACCTCCTAAATTAGTCCCTCATCGGATTCAGACTCACTAGACAGCCTCATATTCGCTCAGTCAGCCGCTGTTTCAAACCTTAGCTTCAGGCCTACCATACAGCCCATCCACGTGGCCCATAACCCCATGCAATCCGAATGTACAAATCCCTTCATCAACATTTTCAAATTTAATGAGATTTGAGATCCCATCCAAACCAATTCAATAAGATTTGAGATATTCTCATAACAAATTCATGATTTGTTTCCCTATTTGGAGATCCCTTCAAATCATTATAAAAAGGGACCAAATCATCAAAGTAAGGAGGCACTTGAAACCCTAGTGAGGCTTCATTCTTTTTGTTATCACCGAAAACCCTAGAGAACAACAACATCACCGAAACATAACACCAATATCATCGAAATAGACCACCAAAATCATCGAAATAGTGAAGCAAAATCACAGAAACAATGAACCAAAATCACTGAAACAGTGAACCAAAATCACCGAATAGTGAACCAAAATCACTGAAACAGAAGCCAATAAATCTCCCAAAACAACAGAAACAGCAGCCAAAGAAAACAACTAAACAAACGAAATAGCAGCCAAAAAGCATCGATCACCGAAAAACAACAACCAAAAACAGCAGCCATAACCACCAAAAAAATAGCAGCCAAAATCCCCAAAAACCAGTAACGAAAATCACCAAAAGCAGCAACCAGAAAACAACAAAAACCACAACTAGAAAGTAACCAAAATAGCAACCAAAAAACAACCAACACATCAACCAGAAAATAATAAAACAGCAACCAGAAAATAGTAAAATAGCACCCAAACAAATAGCGAAACAACAACCATAAAATAGCAAAACATCAACCAGAAACATCGAACCAGCAACCAGAAATAGTAAACTTGAAACCAAGCTTCGATCCTTCCGGCGACGGCCTAACGCACTTCTGAGAAGCATCTTAAAAGGTAAGACCTGAGGGCACCCTTACCATATTCATTTTTATTGTTCTGGATGCTGCATGTCTGGCTTGACGTGAAATACGTCCAGCTAGGTATGCGAAGTCCTACATCAAAGACGGCCAAATTTCTGATCACATTATTTCTTTTTTTGGCATTTTGTTATTTATCTTTTTTGTCTATTTATCGTTATTTCATTATTTCGCCTTTATTTTTTTTATATTGATGATTATTCGTCTATGCATGGTTATATTTTTATGTCCGCTTACATTGTATTGGTGATTATGTGTGTTATTATCCCTAGCGGTATATTTGATGGAAACCCAGACGTAAATTTCGTAGCTGGATCCGAATGGACGGTAGTGGGGTTTGTACTTGGGATACAACTCCACGTGCCACTCGGGAAATAATTATATATGCGTGATCAACCCCCTTTTTGTTTTCTATTTATCTATTGATGCTTTTCCTGCTTTTGATTGTTTATTATAATTTTCGTTATCTCACATCGTACTTCCTAATTTAATATGCTTTTGGAACTATGTTATTGTGATTATTAATATTTATAGGTCTGCAAATTTGTGTTTATTTGAATTACTTTGCATGAACTGCATAAGACTTGGCTATACCATTGTGTGTACCTGTGCATTATACTGGCATATGTAAAGGACCATTCCGAACCCAATGGTTTGAGGTCTTCCCTTGTAAGGGGTGAGTGCGGCCTTAAATCTTTCACAGTTCACACTAGGTGGCGACTCATTTATTCTAAAGTTTAGCCCCCCGAGGGCTAATCCGTACTCTCTACGGGCTGCGAGGCCAACAGTGTCATGGTCGCAGAACATCATAGGCATAACGGTAAACCCCGCTTCGCTTCTACAGTAAAGTTGTGTTAAAAGAATCATATAGGAATGAATCACAATTGAGAAAATTTCATTCCTGCTCATAGTAGTCCTAAGTAAGGATCTTTCCCTCTAAATAAGATTTCATTCCTGCTCAGAAAATTCTTCCAAGCGGACCCAATAGCCTTTGAGTATCTCGTATAGATAATAAGTTCCCCGAATAATGAAAAGTAGCCATAAATGCAAAAGAAACAAGAAATTCGGATTAGTTGTGTGAGTTTATTATTGACATTAGATGCCACAAAGGACGTAGAGATTCTAGACACCCAACCTAGATTTCAACCGCTCAGTTATACTAGTTAAGGAAACTGTCCTGATGGAGACTATCCAATACTTATCTTACATTAGTAATAGACTCTACCAGGACATAGAATACCAGAACAAGGATATCGACATTCGTTGAATATGAATGCTTGCCTTATCCTTCACTAGTATAGATGAAGATCACCGTACGAAAGCTCAGTATACATAATGCTATATCCTAAGATAGAAACGGAAAATACGGAAAGGTAGATCACCTAGAAAGGATCTATGAAGTTTCTGAAGTTAGAAAATAATTGACCCGATACAAGTCAAGATGGAAAGTTTATAATACTAGTAAGAATCTATAAATTAGACCAATGCCAGTAGAAATTCATATAAACGTGGAAAGACATACTCATGAGAGTGGAAATACTTAGGAGTTAACAAAAGTATCAGTTCATACATTAAGATAAAAAGTCATAGCGGGGGCCTATAGTAATAGCGGAGAGCGGAGATTTAGAAAGTAGCCTATAGGAACAAATCACCACTAGCCTCAATAGCACAATTTAGAATCAATAGGTATGATATGGGAATAATAATGATGGAAGCGGGAAGTAACAAGGAAGTTCAACACAAATAGTAATCTAGATAGCATAGTTTAAAGACAGTAGCGTAGGTGAAGATCTTATGATAGTTGATTAAAGTTGAGGAACTCTAAGTAAGGAGAAGTCAATACAGATTCCAACAAAACAAATGATAAATCTTCTTTTCAGTAGCCCGACTCTGATAAGTATACAGACATTTAACAATACATGGAAAGCATGAATTTACCTCCCAATTTAGATCCAAGTAAGGACTTAGACAAGTAAATAAGGATACCTACGGGACAGGCAAATCATGAGAAAGTAAGATGGTCGAACCAAGGAATTTAAGAGAATCTAGATAAGAATCATAAGATTGATTGATCTGAATTCACCGTAAGTCTAGCCAAATTTGGAAGTAAAAACCTGCCTATCGTAGAACTGAATGCCCTTAAGGAAGTAAAGGCTCAAAAGAGTAAGGAATCGAATTAATCAACACAAGTGACGACCCTCAGATATAAAATATCCGACAAATACAGAGTTTCCCATCATACTAGAAGAGAAAATATTAGTAATAGAGCAAAACCCAAACCAAAGGTTCAGTAATGATGCCATAACTTGTGGTAAAATATGGAGCTTCCAGAGAAGTAATAACTTAAGAGGTTTAAGAAACTGAGATAAGAATGAGGAATAACAGATGGAGTATGGTAGGATATTTAGATAGCATAAACCTAAATGAGGTTCTCTATAAAGGCTAGTGTGATCAGTAGTTGAAAATAAATCAGGAGTAAAATTGAATGAGGTAATTCAGATAGTTATTAGTAGTAATACCTTAGTGTAGGAGTCAATATTAGACATATAAATAAGGGACTCCTAGAATTATGAATGGGCAACATTTGCAACTGCATCATGTATAGTTAGTAAGACCACCATGACAGAAAAGGACTTCACGATCAGCCCCACCCTCCCTACCCTCGTAGGACGATGGAAATAATGAAGAACCACAATATTTGTCCTAATGATATTTCTAGAAACAAGTAAATCCATGATGTATTACAGTATTTTATGAGGTATGTAAAAGAACCCTTAAGAGAGAATGCTCATCGGATAGGAAGACATAGACATAGATCACCGAAGTTTCAAGTATAGATTAGAACATAAAATATGACAAAAAGATTTTAAGTAGAAGGTTTGCAGGTGGAACTGTCGAGGTAAGATGACGATTGGAAAAAAATACTAGGTAGTCATTGAAGGAAATACGTAACAGTAAAGTTTCTCAATATTGGAATAAGACGGGAATTTTATTAAATGAGAAATGAAAGGAAGGTAAATAGTATAACCCATAAGTTTCCACGTAATGTACCTAGCTAGAAACAAAGCAAAGTATGACTTGAAACAAATTTATTAGGAATGTGATATAAGAACCAAGGAAACTAAGTATACGGATATTGTCGAGATCAGGACAACACCTAACAGAATTAGAGTATGGGAATAACTGAATGTGGGATATTTTAGAGTGCAACTACGCAAGGAAAATAAGTCAGTATGGAAGGCAGTTAACTAGATCTATATTAGTAATGAATTTAAAAGTACGAAAAGAGTATGAATGGTTATTGTTTTTCATGTGATGAATGGATTTTGCATTGGTCGTAAATTTTTCCGGCTCTTATTTTTATGTTGGTTTTGTTTTTGGGATGTAAGGCGATAAGGCCATTCTTTACAATTGTTGTAATTTTATTTTCCAATGTAAAAAATTTCAATTGTTGTAATTTGGAGCACCGAAGTCGCAAAAGGAGCCAACACCACCTTGATGTTGGACAATTATGACCCACAGTATCACATTTGTAAAAGACATGGTGTTCTTTGTACAAATTAACTATGTGACATATGAAATTGCTCTTTTATCATTTGTAATTGGATTACTCATATATATAAATGATAAAAGTCCTTATGATTAGTTCCATATTAATAAGATATGAGAGAGTATTAATCCATGAATGGTTTAATCATTAAACATCCATAGTCGTAGTATTATCGAGACTGGACATCGATAATATAAAATAGACTAGTATTACACTTGTGCGCATTATGGAAGCTTAAAGACAAAGTTCTCATATTTTAAGTATTGGATACTTATGCAAGTGTGATAGGAGGTTCTGTTTGCCGATGGTATGGGAACAGCTTCGCTTTGGATAGACCCATCGGAATCCCATTGGTAGTATGACTATGTGTCTATGGGAATCCGATTCAGGGTAGGTGTATTTTGTCTTAAACTGAGACTTGCATCGCTAATACTTGCGACAATCAGTACGCTTTGGTTTTGGTCGTCCGGGGCTTTAATAGGTTATGTGTACGCCTCTTCTAGGTATACTGAGAATCATAGTGTTTTGGGTGTGATGTCAAGATGGAAGTATCACTTCAGTCATATGGAGATGATGATCACGTAGGATACGGAACTAGTACTCTTAAGTACTGCAGTCATCGGGATAATATGACTAGGTCATGATTATCCGATTATAGAGACAAGTTGCTAGTGATCCGATATATGCTCCGTACAGGGCAGACACAATTCCAGCCCTAGGCCTAGCATGTGACATCTGATACTGGATCGTAATAACGCAATACCTAATATGTTATGCCTGATAAAGATTATGTATTCCTTAAAAGAATATTTCTGGAGAATTGGGTAGGCACGGTGCTTTGCTAGAAGCCAACTATGTCTTGTAAATTGGTAAGAACGTGGTACTGGGTACACACTGTTGGTAATTATCTAGGTCCCAAGATCAAACAAGCCATGAAAAGAATGCATGAATACACCAACGAAGATAGCGGAATACTTATATTGGTTGGTTGAGTCGATTTGAAGACGAATGAAGGCCAAAAAGCCCACTGCCTTGCTCACGGCCACTGTGCAGATTTGCTCACTGTCAAGGACGCCACTGCATGCAGTCCACTCCCTTCCATTTCCAGATTTGAGCTGAGAAAACGCAGCTCCTAGCTTCGTCGGATGGATCCCGGCTCATGGTCGAACCTCCCCTACCACCTTCGCAAGACTTGTAAGTGTGCTAGCACTTGATTTCTCACCATGAAAAACCACTCTTGGCTTCCCTTTGTTCACGCCATTTCTGGTTCCAAACCAGTGAAGAAAACAGGCGTGTTATGCGTGAGGAGAAGAGAGAAAATGAAGAGATGAAATTGTGTATAGGTTATTACAAAAGTTGTAAATCATTTGTTTATATATTTTCAAAAAATTAAAAATGATTTACCAATTAATTTTAACTTTCAAAAAGTCAAATAAATGAATGTAATAAGCTTGAGTGTTCCACACTCCATATCAATGTCCATCAAGTTATATCAACTTTAATAAAGTGACATGTTGAGTGTCTTTCACTCAATCCATTAATCAAATCAATCAATCACTCAAAGTGACTTTTGATTTGACGCTTGATGTGACGATTGATTGACGCTTGATGTGACTTGCGTCGCCGCACTCGAATTCGAAATACGAATGCCCTCGCAATCACACTCGGGCTCGGGTTCGTTAATTCCAAATTAATGATTTTTCCGTCGCGTCGTAATTAAATGATTACGCTTAGCGAATTCACTATTCATGTCGCTAATGAATTAATTCTAAATTAATTCGTTCGCCCGAATTAAAATCTAATTTTAATTCCGCGTCGAAATCTAATTTCGTTTAATATATCGAATATATTAATTTACCGATTAATTCCAAATTAATCGTTATCTCTCTCTAGACGATATTTTATCCTAGATAAAATATCTCCGTAATTAATCCTAGATCAATTTTCTCTCTCTTCTATATAATCCCAGATTATTCAAGAGTGCGAGTTGTGCGTCATCGGTGGATTATCGGGAAGCGACCCATGAGATCCCCGGATAAGTTGACAGTAAATACGGTCGTCGGAGTATCCGAATCACGTACGTTACCAAGTACTACGTTCTACCGATTTACGAGACAAGGTTGACTCCTACAAAGCACCAAGTCTTCCAATTCTCCGGACATATCCATTTAAGAATATCAAAGATCTGTATCAAGCGTAGTATACAAATGTATTGTGCATATCGGCCCAGTATCGGATAGTCACGTGCTAGGGCTGGGGCTGGATAAGTGTCTGCCCCGTCCAAAGTACATGTCGGATATCTGATAACTAGTCTCT
>SKCR01012548.1:0-12387 GCA_019454045.1 Zanthoxylum bungeanum
TATTTCACTTCACTTGGTTCCTATCCTTAAGGATTTAAAACCTCATACCCATTTCCAGACGGTCTCTCATCTTACTATTGCTTGTTAGACATTATGACCCATAGCGTCACTGTTTTGCAAAATGATATTGTATTATTGTTCAAAATCAACTATGTGATAATGAAATTGCCTTTTGCCGTTTTGTAAAATTATTTACTTTGATATATTAATGGCAAAAGTCCATATGATTAGTTCCGTATTGAGATGATATGAGACAGTATCAATATAAAAAGGTTTAATCATTAAATATCCCTAGTCGGAGTATTATCGAGATCGGACATCGATAATGCGGAATAGACTAGTATTGCACTTGTGCGAGTTGTGATGGCACAACGGCATAGTTCTCATATATTTAAGTATTGGATACTTATGCAAGTGCGATAGGAGGTTGTGTTTTACCGATGGTACGGAAAACAGCTTCACTCTGGATAGACCCCGCGGAATCCCATTGGTAGTAGTATGTCTGCGTGTCTATGGGAGGCCGCATCAGGGTAGGTGTATATGGTCTTAACCTGAGACTTGCATCGGTAGTACTTGCAACAATCGGTAACTTTGGTTTTGGTGGTTCGGGGCTTTAACCGGTTCTGTGTACGCCTCTTCTGGGTTTATCGAGAATCGTAGTGTACTGGATGTGATGTCAAGATGGAAGTATCACTTCAGACATATGGAGATGATGATCACGCAGGATACAGAACTAGTACTCTATAAAAGGTTGCAACCGTCGGGACAATATGACTAGGTCAGGATTGTCCGATTTAAAGAGACTAGTTGTTTGATGTCCGATATATGTTTCGTACGGGGCAGACACATTTCCAGCCCCAGGCCTAACATGTGATCGTCCGTTACTGGATCGATGTACGCGATACTACGGTATACTACGCTTGATAAAGATCTAATATTCCAATAAGAAATTTCTGGAGAATTAGGTAGGCATGGCGCTTGCTAGAAGCCAACCTTGTCTTGTAAATCGGTAAAAACGTAGTACGAGGTACGTACGTGTTTGGATTATCCAACGACGTATTTACTGCCAACATATCCGGAGATATTGGGTCGCTTCCTTAAGATTCACCTATGATGTTTGATTCGAACTTTCTTAATCTTGGATTAATTACGGAGAAACTTTATCTTGGATAAAATGCCTAATTAGGAGAGAGAACGATTAATTTGGAATTAATCGATAAAATAATATATTCGATATATTAAACGAAATTAGATTTCGACGTGGAATTAAAATCGGATTTTAATTCGGGCAAATGAATTAATTTAGAATTAATTCGTTAGCAATGGGAATAGTAATTTCGCTAGGCGTAATTATTTAATTCACGTCGCGACGGAAATTCGTTAATTCGGAATTAGCGAAACCGAGCCCGAAAGTGTTTGCGGACACATTCGTATTTTGAAACGAGTGGGACCCGCAAATCACATTGCGAAATCTCATCACTTGACACGACTAGTTGATGGATGTATCTAGTCACCTTTATGGGATGATACATTGTCACTATTCTCTATGTAAGTTGGTGAGGCCATTTAATGGCTTTTGGGAGGGAAAACCTTTTCACGGTTTTTGAAGGGTTTTTTACTAGAATATTTTGGTAATTGTTATCATCATCATTTCACGTTTTTTGAAACAATAAAAAGTGAAAAATTAAAACCAAAAGCTACTCTCTCCCTCTTCTTCTTCTTGCTCACGCCGTGAGCTTCTTCTAAGGGTAGAAAAATTATTTTTCATTTCTCCATTTTTGCTAGCACATTGAGGGATCAAAGGAGTTGATAGGGAAACAACCTTGGAGCTTGGAATACTAGAAGACTTGAAGCTTCTCTCCCTCTTGCTCTTGGCCGAAAGTTTCCACCTTGAAGACTCAAGGATTCTCTTCATCAATTTTTGTCACAAGCTTTGTAAGTATGATTCCGCCATGCTTCAAGCTTTGCATGTATAAAATGTGTATTTCTTTGGCTTATACTTTCTTTGGGACTAATTATAGAAACCAACAATGGTATCATGGAGCCATGTTTAAGCATGAAATACATTAGGGTTAATTTTGGGAAAATTGATTGAAGCATGTTCTTGTGAAATTTGATGATAAAGTATGCTTATATGTATGAATATGATGTAATACATGATCAATTTTGAGTAAAATGCATTGGATGATTTTCCCCAAAATGGTTGCTTTGGCCGAATGTGGAGGTGCTTCCACTGGTTTGGAATTTTTCATGCACAAGTTCATTAGATGACTTAGTATGATTATATGTATGATATATGATGTAATACATGATCAATTTTGAGAAAAATGCATTGGATGATTTTTCCCCAAAATTGATGCTTTGACCGAATGTGGAGGTCATTCCACTGGTTTGGAATTTTTCATGCACAAGTTCATTAGATGACTTAAGTATGATTATATGTATGAAATATGATGTTATACATGATCAATTTTGAGAAAAATGCATTGGATGATTTTTCCCCAAAATTGTTGCTTTGACCGAAAATGGAGGTCCTTGCACTGGATTGTAATTTTTGTTTACAAGTTCATTAGATGACTTAATACGTATACGTGATTTAGATTAGTGATTCAATCGGATTGAAAAACAATTGAACCAATAAAATCCCTCTTGGCCGAATGCAATATGACATGTTAAAGGACTTGATTTTTGTTCAAATAAATGTTGGACATGTGTTTTGAACAAGTGATGATTAATAAATTAAATTGGTGTTTTGGAAATATTTGGTTTAATGATTAATCATGGATTTACACTTTAATTAATTGAATTTTAAAATTGGAATATTAAAATTTATTAATGGGCTTTATTGTTTAATTGGGCCTTATGGGCTTGAAATTGATTTTATGGCATTTAAGGGTGATTCCTTATTGGGCTTGGTAATTGGGTTTGACCCACATTGACCAAAGCTCAAGCCTTAATAAATCAATTGAAAGCCCATCGGACTTTAATTAAACAAACATTGGATGTTAGTTGGGCTTGGAGACCCAATTAGATTAGATTTAGAATCTAAGTCTTTAAAGCACATTAAAAGTGTAAACATTTAATTTGGAATTAAATAAATTGAAATAGTATTGAATACGAATTAAATTGGATTTAACGAGTAGTTCGATATAATTCGTGAATTCGTACCTTATGTACTTATTCTCAAACGAGTTGGACTGGCGCAAAATCAAACCGTTGTTTGAACATTGGATGATCACTTAAACAAAGACTAATTAATTGGATTAGATTGGTTGTACAGCATGTCTTGATTGAATATATATGTATGTGATGAATGAATAGTGTATATCGGATGGATATTAGAAGGGAAAGGGTAATTTTAGAAATTATTGTAAATTTAGAATTTATAAATTGGACATGTGTGTCCAGCCTTATCTCTTTTATCTCTTTGTATTCTCTTATCACCTAATTCCCCTCAATGTAAATGAGGTTTCTCTTATTGTATTATGTAATTGGGTAGAAGTAAAATATTGCTAGCGGGGAGAGGAAATGGAGTGATTTGTTCTAGGAACAAGTTGTTTTATATATCCATCCGTATATCACTATTAATTTACTTTACGCACTTTATGATGTTTTAGAAGCATGCTTAAGGGTGTATGATGATGAGACCTAACAAAGATAATAAATTGGTTGCCATTACGCAAAAATCCCTCAATTTATATTAAGCGATTATCCTTCCATTGGATGATTCTTGTTCAAGATCCAAAATTGGCATTGGTTTGTTGGCCAAAGTCAAGACCTTTGTCAATTGAGGATGTACTTGAATCATGAGAGTTTTGTTCCACATCGGTGTCTTGTCCAAGTTGTGATTTGTTGGCCAAAGTCAAGATCACTTCTTGTCCAACGACATTGATTACGAAACTTTCCTTGTCAATGGGTCCCGCTTAACCGGAATCATTAGGGTTGTTGTGCCAAAGCCAAGGCCTAGATGATTCGGAGGATATGGTTAGGAAAATGTATTAGATACATTGGCATAAGTAAATATACATATGTTTTGGACTTGGATGTCCACCTAACCGGATCTAGGAATTGGATTGGATCCAATTGATCTTTGAGATCTACCTAGTTAAATAGCATACAATTTGTTGGCCAAAGTCAAGATTGTGTGTTATTTAACGGGATCCTAGCCCACTAGGAAATAGGATTTCCCGAGTTCTCAACAGAGGGTTAGAGACTTGATAAAAATAGTGGGAGGCTAGTATTGAATTTGCAATTTTGTTCAGATACTTAGCCTTACGCGTCTTTCAATTTTATTTCGTCTATTTATTAAAATTAGTTGGACTAATACATTGTTATTTTTTTTTTGTGACAGTTTGACTGTACCCATTTTATCATTAACTAGATAGTTGGACTATCGTAGTTGAGATGGCAAGCAAGGGAAATGTCCGAGACATCATCATGGGTGACAATGTCTTTAAGGGCACAAACTTCGCTGATTGGGAAATGAACCTAAGGATAGTCCTTGGGGCAGAGAGGATGCTGTACACTATACAGATACCTCTCCCGCCTAAGCCCACTGACGCACTTGAGCTGGAGTTATGGAAAACTCATAGCGATGACTGTGACACTGCTCAGGCAATTATGTTAGCTTCGATGACTCAGCACTTTCGTCGCCAGAATAAGGACTTGGATCCTTATAACATGATGGCTAGACTGAGAGATCTCCACCGCACCAACAAACGGATGAAGAGGTACGAGTTGGTGAAGAAACTCTTCCACACCCGAATGACTGAAGGCGCATCAGTTGAGGCCCACGGGGCTCAAATGATCGCCGATATTGATGAGTTGGCCAATATGGGAATAGTCTTGGAGGCTGAGCTGACCATAGATTTGATCTTACAGTCACTTCCTGATTCTTGGAAACAAACCATAATCAACTATAAGTTGATGGACACGGATGACTCTCTTGGAGAGCTGTTATCCATCTTGAAGGAGTCTGAAAAAGAACTCCAAAAAGGGGGCAAGCGCGAGGCGCACTATGCATCGACCTCTCACAGGCCAAGGGCTGGGCCCAAAGCTACTGGAGGGGTGAGGAAGAAGAAACATAAGAAAAGGGTAAAGGCAAGTTGACAAAAGCTTCTGGGAAGCCAAGGGACAAGTCTCAAGATGTCTGCCTCAACTGCGGCAAGAAGGGTCACTGGAAACGTGACTACCGAATGGGCAAGGGACACAGGGAGGATATCAAGGCAGGCAAGGCACTAGCCTCTGGTATGTTTGTTATTGAGATAAATATGACTACTTCTAGTTTTAAAAATTGGATTTTTGATTCTGGTTGTGCTGCTCATATTGTTGGTTTCTATAATATGTCCCAAACAAAGATTAAGCATGTGAAATACTATATTTGAATATATATAAAAGACTTGAAGCATGGCGGATCATACTTACAAAGCTATGTGATGAAGAAGATGATCAAATGGTGGAAGCTCCAAGTGTTGGAAGATTCGGCCAAGAGGAGGAAGAAGAAGGAAGCTCCAAGCTTGTGTATTCCTTGCTCTATGATGGTTTCCCTATCACCTCTTTTGATCCCTTGAAGTGCTAGCCTTGCATGTTCCAAACATCAACCTTTTCTTCAAGCTTTTGCAACCAAATTTGAAGAAGATGAAGACCAAAACTGCATGCAGTTTTTCGGTCAAGTAAAGGAGAGAAGAGAGGTTTTTCTTAATTGATTTTGATACCAAAAATCAATTTATATTTATGTCATAATTTTATTAAATTAATAATAAATCTATGACATAAACCATGCAATGGCTTAGAGTGTCAAACACTCAAACTCCATGCAAAACCTTTGAGTGTAATGCACACTATCACCATGCAATGCCTTAGAGTGTATTGTACACTATTAACATGCAATGCCTTATCAATAAAATAATGCATATAATGACAAGTGTCATGTGGGCCCCACACGTTTCCAAATGAAAGTGGGCCCACGTCCACTCACGCGTTCGGGTTCGATATTTCCGAAATACCGAACTTGCGTCGCGACGTTAATTCAATCGAATTTAAATAAATAACCGCGCCTAGCGAAATTATTATTTACGTCGCTAACGAATTATTTCTTAATTAATTCGTATGCCCGAATTAAAATCTAATTTTAATTTCGCGTCGAAATCGAATTTCAATTATTATCGAATATAATATCTTTACTGATTAATTCCAAATTAATCGTTCTCTCTCTCTAAATAAGGCACTTTATCCAAGATAAAGTTTCTCCGTAATTAATCCAAGATTAATTAAATTCGAATCAAAATCATAGGTGAATCTTCGGGAAGCGACCCAAGAGACCTCCGGATATTTTGGCAGTAAATACGGTCGTCGGATAATCCGAACACGTACGTACCTCGTACTACGTCTTTACCGATTCACAAGACAAGGTTGGCTTCTAGCAAAGCGCCATGCCTACCCAATTCTCCAGAAATATTCTTATAGGAATATAGATCTATATCAAGCGTAGTATACCGTAGTATTGCGTACATCGATCCAGTATCGGATGATCACATGCTAGGCCTAGGGCTGGAGATGTGTCTGCCCCGTACGAAACATATATCGGACATCAAGCAACTAGTCTCTTTAAATCGGACAATCCTGACCTGGTCATATTGTCCCGACGGTTGCAACCTTTTATAGAGTACTAGTTCTGTGACCTGCGTGATCATCACCTCCATATGTCTGAAGCGATACTTCCATCTTGACATCACATCCAGTACACTACGCTTCTCGATAAACCCAGAAGAGGTGTACACAGAACCGGTTAAGGTCCCCAACCACCAAAACCAAAGTTACCGATTGTCGCAAGTACTAAGCGATGTAAGTCTCAGGTTAAGACCATATACACCTACCCTGATGCGGCCTCCCATAGACACATAGACATACTACCAATGGGATTCCGCGGGGTCTATCCAGAGCGAAGCTGTTTTCCGTACCATCGGTAAAACACAACCTCCTATCGCACTTGCATAAGTATCCAATACTTAAATATATGAGAACTATGCCGTTGTGCCCTCACAACGTGCACAAGCGCAATACTAGCCTATTCCGCATTATCGATGTCCAGTCTCGATAATACTACGGCTAGGGATATTTAATGATTAAACCTTTATGGATTGATACTGTCTCATATCATCTCAATCTAGTACTAATCATATGGACTTTCGCCATTTATATATCAAAGTAAATAAAATTACAAAACGGCAAAAGGCAATTTCATTATCACATAGTTAATTTTGTACAATAATACAATATCATTTACAAACAGTGACGCTATGGGACATAATGTCTAACACATATATGTACTGATTTGCAGGATCTGCAGAATAGCAGGATGCTGGCTTCAGGGGAGATAGATCTACGAGTCGGAAATGGAACTCCAGTTGGTGTTTTGGCTATAGGGACTTTTGTTTTGGAATTGCCCTCGGGGCATGTGCTTAAACTTTTGAACTGTTATTATATACCTAGTTTGACTAGGAATATCATATCTGTATCTTTGTTAACCCAACATAGGTACACTTTTGTATTTAGAAACACTGGGTGTTATTTATATAAAGATGATGCAGAAATTTGCACTGCTGTTGCAAATAATGGCCTTATATTTTGAATATAAACGAATCTCCTAAACATAAAATAACACAAAAGGCTCAAAAGGAGTAATCTAAAAGATGAAGCTTATATGTGGCATTGTCGTCTAGGACACATTAACAAGACTCGCATATCCACACTTTCGAAGAGTGGGTACTTGGACGGATTTGATCTTAATTCATATGATGTCTGCGAATCTTGTCTTTTAGGCAAAATGCCTAAATCACCTTTTAGTGGTAAAGGTGAACGTGCCACAGAACTGTTAGCCCTCGTTCATAGCGACGTATGTGGGCCCATGTCTATCCAGGCTAGAGGTGGATATCATTACTTCGTAACCTTTACGGATGATGCATCTCGTTATGGTTATGTGTATCTATTGAGACACAAGTCGGAAACTTTTGAGAAATTCAAAGAGTTTCGACACGAAGTAGAAAAACAAACAGGCAAGAGTATTAAGACACTGCGGTTGGACCGTGGTGGAGAATACTTAAGTTATGAGTTTCAAGATTACTTGAAAGAATATGGTATTCTTTCACAGTGGACTCCTCCTGGAACACCGCAATTAAACTTGTGTCTGAACGGAGAAATCGTACCTTGTTAGACATGGTAAGGTCGATGATGAGTCGCACTGAGCTACCTATATCCTTCTGGGGATACGCATTAAACAGTGCAGTACTTATTTTGAATAAGGTTCCGTCAAAGTCTGTTGAACAGACTCCATATGAGATATGGACAGGGAGGAAACTAGGTTTCTCTTTCCTGAAGATTTGGGGATGCTGGGCATATGTTTAAACGTTTGGAAGGTACCAAACTAGAACCCAAATCAGATAAATGCCTTTTCGTGGGATATCCTAAGGAAACCAAAGGATATTACTTCTATCACCCACAAGAGAACAAAGTATTTGTTGCTCTACATGCATTTTTCCTTGAGAAGGAATTCCTAGATGCAGTGGTAAGTGGGAGGAAAGTGGAGCTCGATGAAAATCGTAGTGATACTGTTCCTGGCAATGAATCAACAACGGAACATAAACAGACCATCCAGGATGATGAGTCTGTACCACAATCTTCATATACACAAGGACCGCGTAGGTCGGAGAGAGTCAGGACGGTACCTGAGAGGTATGGGTTCCTGATCTCGCCTCATGTAGATATTAATCTTATTGAGGATAATGAACCGACTACGTATGAGGAAGCAATACAGAATATTGATTCCGCTTTATGGCAAGAAGCCATGAAGTCCGAGATGGATTCCATGTACGCCAACCAAGTTTGGACACTGGTTGATGCACCAGAAGGCGTAATGCCTATTGGATGCAGATGGATCTTCAAGAAGAAGACCGACATGGATGGCAACGTACAAACGTACAAAGTAAGGCTTTTAGCAAAGGGGTATCGTCAACAATATGGTATTGATTATGACGAAACTTTCTCACCCGTTGCCATGATTAAATCCATTTGGATAATGCTTGCAATAGCTGCATATTTCTATTACGAGATATGACAGATGGACGTTAAAACCGCTTTCCTTAACGGAAAACCTTTTGAGGATGTTTATATGCAACAGCCTGATGGTTTTATCGTACCTAGACTTGCAAACAAGGTTTGTAGTATTAAATCGGTCCATTTATGGATTGAAGTAGGCATCACGGTCATGGAATCAGCGTTTTGATGAGATCATAAAAGAATATGATTTCGTACAAAACGATGATGACCCTTGTGTATACAAGAAGGTTAGTGGGAGAGCACTGACTTTTATTGTCCTTTATGTCGATGACGTATTGCTTATAGGCAATGACATTCCCATGCTAACGTCGGTGAAAGCTTGGCTTTCATTAAAATTCTCTCATGAAAGATCTGGGAGAAGCAGCCTTTATTCTGGGAATAAAGATCTACCGGGATAGATCTAGAAAGCTGCTTGGACTCTCCCAGAGTACATATATTGACAAGTGTTGAAGCGATTCAACATGGATCAATCCAAGAAAGGATTGATGCCAATGTCACGTGGTATATCTTCTGTCTAAGGACATATGTCCTAAGACTAAAGAAGAGAGAGATAACATGAGTCGGATACCGTTCGCCTCGGCAGTCGGATCGATCATGTATGCCATGATATGTACGCGACCTGATGTGTCATATGCTTTGAGCATGTGCAGTCGCTATCAGGCCGATCCAGGTGAAGGTCACTGGATGGCAGTTAAGAATATCCTTAAGTATCTAGACGAACTAAGGATGCTTTCTTAATTTATGGAGGTGGAGAACTCGAGGTGTCTGGGTACACCGATGCAAGTTTCCAAACCGACAAGGACGACTTCAAGTGTCAATCGGGGTACATTTTTTGTTTGAATAACGGGGCAGTGAGCTGGAAATTCCTAATCGGATTAGGAGTAGTTCCGTTAGCAGCTGAGCCCGTGCCATTGTATTGTGACAATAACGGGGCTTAGCACAAGCTAAGGAACCAAGGTCTCATCAACGATCCAAGCATGTTCTTCGGCGTTACCATCTGATTCGGGAGATTATCAATCGTGGCGATGTAAAAGTCGAGAAGGTCGCATCGGATGACAACATTGCAGATCCGCTGACGAAGGCTGTTCTTTAGGATGTGTGTTTGACGACATATACATAGTTCAGGTATTAGATGCTTGAGTGACTGGCTATAGGCCAAGTGGGAGATTGTTAGACATTATGACCCATAGCGTCACTGTTTTGTAAATGATATTGTATTATTGTACAAAATCAACTATGTGATAATGAAATTGCCTTTTGCAGTTTTGTAAAATTATTTACTTTGATATATTAATGGCAAAAGTCCATATGATTAGTTCCGTATTGAGATGATATGAGACAGTATCAATATAAAAAGGTTTAATAATTAAATATCCATAGTCGGAGTATTATCGAGATCGGACATCGATAATGCGGAATAGACTAGTATTGCACTTGTGCGAGTTGTGATGGCACAACGGCATAGTTCTCATATATTTAAGTATTGGATACTTATGCAAGTGCGATATGAGGTTGTGTTTTGCCGATGGTACGGAAAACAGCTTCGCTCTGGATAGACCCCGCGGAATTGTTAGACAAAATGACCCATAGCGTCACTATTTGCACAGATCATTGTGTTGTTGTAGCAAATTAACTATGTGACAAAGAAATTGCACTTCTCATCATTTGTGATCAGATCACCATAGATATTATAAATGAAGAGAGGTCCCTATGATTAGTTCCTGGATTGAGATGATATGAGACAGTATCAGTCCGCGAAGGATTAATCATTAAATATCCCTAGCCGTAGTATTATCGAGACTGGACATCGATAATGCGGAATAGGCTAGTATTGCACTTGTGCGCGTTGTGAGGGCACAACGGCATAGTTCTCATATATATAAGTATTGGATACTTGCAAGTGCGATAGGAGGTCGTGTTTCACCGATGGTACGGGAAACGCTTCGCTCTGGATAGACCCTTCGGAATCCCATTGGTATTATGACTAGGTGTCTATGGGAGGCCGAAATCAAGGTAGGTGTGTATAGTCTTAACCTGAGACTTACATCGCTAATACTTACGACAATCGGTAAACTTTGGTTTTGGTGGTTTGGGGGATCTTAACTGGTTCTGTGTTCACCACTTCTGGTTTATCAGAGAGTCGTAGTGTATTGGATGTGATGTCGAGACGGAAGTATCACTCCAGTCATAATGGAGATGATGTCACGCGAGGATACGGTATTAGTGCTCTTTTAGTGATGCGCATCCAATCGGGATATTATGACCAGGTCATGAATATCCGATTATAGAGACTAGTTACCAGACATCCGATATGTGTTTCGGACGGGGCAGACACTTATCCAGCCCCAGCCCTAGCACGCGACCATCCGATACTGGGCCGATATGCACAATACATTTGTATACTACGCTTGATACATATCTTAATATCCTTAGAGGATATGTCCGGAGAATTGGGCAGGTTGGTGGAGACTTGGCTTTCTAGGAGTCGACCTTGTCTCGTAAATCGGTAGAACGTAGTACTGGTACGTACGTGATTCGGATACTCCGACGACCGTATTTGCTGCCAACTTATCCGGAGATCTCATGGGTCGCTTCCCGATAATCCACCGATGACGCACAACTTGCACTCTTGAATAATCTGGGATTATACAGAAGAGAGAGAAAATTAATCTAGGATTAATTACGGAGATATTTTATCTGGGATAAAATATCGTCTGGAGAGAGATAACGATTAATTTGGAATTAATCGGTAAATTAATATATTCGATATATTATACGAAATTAGATTTCGACGCGTAATTAAAATTAGATTTTAATTCGGGCAAACGAGTTAGTTTGGAATTAATTCGTTAGCGACGTCAAATTATTCGATTGAATTAACGTCGCGACGTAAGCTCGGTATTTCGGAAATATCGAACCCGAACGCGTGAGTGCACGTGGGCCCACTTTCATTGGGAAACGTGTGGGGCCCACATGACACATGTCAAGATATGCATTAACTTTGACACATGTCATATTATGCTTATTTGACACTCTAATGCTTTGCATGGAGATTGTGTACAATGCACTCAATGGTATTGCATGGAATGAAGTGTTTGACACTCTAAGCCTTTGCATGAGTTTGTGTCATAAGTTTATTATTAATTTAATAAATTATGGCATAAATATAAATGATTTTTGGTATCATTTTAATTAACAAACCATTTTACACAATTTTCTCTCATTTCTCTCTTCTCTCTCACGGCAACACAAGGGAGTGTTCACTGGTTTGGA